>OY776117.1:38143754-38459894 GCA_963675035.1 Allygus modestus | reverse complement strand
CCACAGCGTCCAGCGCATCTATGCGTTGGTTCATGAAATCAATGAGGGCCAATTTGGTGGATTTTTTTTCTGAAACCGTATTGATTTTTTCAGAAGAGCTTATTGTTCTCGAGGTTCTCTGTGTTAGCTGCTCACAAACCACTCTTTTGAGTTTTTTAGATTGAGCTGGAAGGAGTAAGATTTGCCTATAGTTACCCAACTCCATCGGGTTTCTCTTTTTGAAGATCGGTTTAATTCTGACAAGTTTGAATTCTTTTGGACGGCCCCCTCTCGGAGGGATCTGTTGATGATCAGGAGCAAGGGATCGATGATCTCAGCCTGACAGTGCTTAAGCACCATCATGCTAATACCATCTATCCCTGCTGACAGTTTTTGTGACAATTTTGATAAAAGGTTTGCCAGATTTGTTTTAGATTTCTTTGAAATTTTGCAAACGACAATCTGAAGTCACAACCAGCGGTCTGAGCGTGTTGGTTACAGGTAGGTTTTGCTTAATGCTATCAGCTAAGCCAACGAAGAAGGGATTAATTTCCTCGCAGACGACTTCAGGATTTGAAACTGGTAGGCCACTGATATTAAGTTTTACGTTTTCGGTGGCAAGTTTTTGGCATCTAAGTTGCATCTGAGGAACATCTAATAATGTTCCAAGCCTGCTTGGCTTTGTTTACAGGTCTTGATAGGGTTGTTTCCATCCACTAACCACCATAGCTCTCTGGTTAACATCTCTGTATTCATTTCTGGCCATGAGGTAGTTTAATTTATCCAACTGATTTTTGGTATTTTTAAATTTGGAAAAGAGATCAAACATGACTGACTTTTTGAAAAAAGACTTCATCATTAACCCATTGTACCCTGGAATTAGTTCGAAATTTTATTTTAAAGCTTTCAGATCTAAGCCTATGTTTGAGTTCAATTAGATTTTATGGATATATTTCTCTTTTTGAAGTCCATAAACAAATTTCTTTTTTAACTGAAATATTTGGATAAGGATAGAAATGGCATTATGATCCGGGATCAGAGGTGAGATGACACTCCCCTTAACATTTCTAACATTGGTTATGAAATTGTCTAAGAAAGTACTTGAAGTTTCAGTCACCCTCGTAGGGGTGTTAATAGCTAAAGAGAGACCATAACTATTGATACTGTTCTTAAAAATTTTACATTTGTTATCCTTACATAGTCCACTGATGTTGTAATCCCCTGCAATGAGTACCCTATCGGAAGTCTCAGTTGTATTTTCAAGAAACAAGTTCAATTTATCGAAAAAATAATCCTAATTATCATCGCAGGGAGTCCTATAAATAGCCCCTAGTATCCGGTCAGATTCATTATTTAGAGAAAACTCAATGTAGGCACTTTCAAAAACAGTTTTCATGTAGTTTCTCTGAAAAAAACATTACTTTTTGACATAGAACATTTTGAGTTTTGGTTGCCAAAAATGGCCACCCCACCTAAGTTTTTATTTCTCTACTGTAACTATGGAGATTAATGTAATTTTCTTAGTTATCATTAAGCAAATTAGAACTAGAGAGTCCATGTTCACTAATAATAATTATGTCTGGGATTTCCTCATCTAAGAATACTTCCAACAATAATATTTTACTGGTGAGCCCTCTCACCTTGAGGTGGAGATCTTACCTCTACCCTGAGTGTGGCGAACATGTCCCTGGGTTGACCTGACTTTAATTGCGCCGTTTAGGTTTGGTTGCCTGGACCTGAGGGGCCAAGGTTTTTAGATTGTCCAGTGTTGGGTTGAGTTTGACTGGTTTTCCCCTATATCGATAACGACACGAAAATTAGAAAAATGTTTGATATTATTCGGTTCAATCGGTTCAGCCTTTTATTTGTGAAACGCGGAACAAACATAGTTCATAAACAAACAGACAGATAAATACAATTTAAATATATCCGCTGAATACAACATTTCACTGCTCAAAGCGATGTAGAAACAAAACTTATTTGATTTATATAGATAAATACAATCCTTACTTGTAACAACTGGTATTGCTAATAACCTGTCTATGGTATAATCAGCTACAATTTAAATGTAATTATACCATGTTAATCTTATGGGCAAAAAACGAACGTAGTGGGCAGCCCGTGCCCTTGAGGATACAAATATTGAAAATTAAATCTTTATTGCAAAACTGCGAACGGAGACGAATGTTTTGACATTTCAAGCATTCAAATAGATTAATAAATAAGGTCGAAGTTTCGTTGACGAAAAATGGCTGCACGTATTATATATAAGGATCTCATATTTATAATGTAGATACTACGCTAATTTTTTCCGATTTCTTTAAACCACACATTTGTTAATGCGTAATGAAATACACAACACACAGTCACGCTTTGCGACATTTTTATCACGTTAGCAGTTTCAATAAAATTAAAATTTGAAGAATTTTAGCCTTTGCCATTTATAAATAAGTAAAGGCATGTGTTGACATTTTTACCCAAACACCACCTAAACAAGGAAAAACTATGTGATAAGCTTTCAGTTTTTACTCGGGAAATTTATCTTAAAACTGCATGCAGACAACTGGAAACTAAGCATGTTAGGTGGTAAATGTACAGAAAACAGTCTCTTTGCTTTTGATCGAGTCATCATATTGTAAATGATTTAAGTATTCTAACCTCCTCGAACCTGAACTTGAAAAAAATCAAAGACAATATATTTATAAAATCTTAGATACAACGATTGAATGGTATCTACTCTCCCCGATCTCCCTTTTTGAAGACCGTTACAAGACGTGTTTCAAGGTTAAGGAGTCATCAACGACTCCTGATACCAGATCCCTCAGATAACAACCTTAGCTAGCCTAGCTACCTTCTCTCTGTCATAATAATTACCTTAACTGAAACCCCTCCAAGATTTCTCAATATCCCTATGTACGACATCTGATGACGGATTACTCTAAATTACAAAACGTTTTACTTAGAAACCGTAAACAAGTTATTTTATTTAATCATATTTACTGATTTATACAGTTAATAGCTGTAAAAATTAAAATAGTTTATGTATTGAATTCACAAATATCAGACGAATGTATTTTGCTCTTCCAAAAATTGTAAATACTGTCTAACTAAGGGTCTTATCTTGTTGTATTATTACAGTAGCTTTTCTATTAGTATCTTAAGCTAGGAGTAAAATTTAAAGTTTATTACTTTCAAATGTGTTGGTACTGTCAGAAGGTACTCGCAGAAGTGTTTCCAGTATGGATGAGTTTTAGTTACTGTCTGTTCGTTTTTCATGCATATTGTATCAAGAACTGTTTGAGATTAGAAGACGTAAACTTGGGAAGTGACTTTAAGTGGTAAGGAGACACTTATATATGCATTTTAAATTCGCTGAGTACGCAGGTTTGGTGTGACGGAGGTAGTTAGTCAACCTCAACCTCAACCCCAACGAAGGAAACAGTCTGCATTTATCCAACACCTAAAAAGCTGAATCTTTTCAGTTGGTAGATATAGTATATAATCAAAGCAATAACATGCAATATTTTACTAAACAGTTTCTATCACAAACACTAATAACACAATTCATTTCAATCATTCAATCCATTTGGTAGTTTTTTTCATAAACAATTTTATAATATTAATTTAAGTGAATTTACGAGTCACGGTAGTTTTTGGTTAACAGACGAGGTGGAGGGAAGCCATTTTATCAAACTATCTACAATGGTAAAAAAGTATAACACAATGGGCATAAAATAAAAACACACAAATACACAATTGATCATGATGATAAAGATTTTGTTTAAATTGTTTGGATGTGTTAAATGTGTTGCCTAGCTTCACTGACAAGTATTTATTACCAGCGGCAGTCGCTGACGTAAGCATTTGGATAGCTTTAAACATAATTTTAAACAATTTCGGAGAAAAACATTAGGCTGATTCAGCATCTTACCGTAGGATCATCTGTCATTAAAACTGACTTGTCATTACAAGCATTAAACCGGAAAAGGAAACATATCGCCAAAAGTATCTCTTAAACAATTAAATGTAAGCATAAGTCAAACTGTACATCAAATTAAAGGTCCTAACTAGAAAACCTCAACCCCAAAAACCCAACCTCGAACTGGCCACTATAAATCAAATAGCTTCTTCCTATAGGGGGAATTCGCTAAAATGGCTGCGAAATGTGTAATGTGTACATTAAAGATATGTATATATAATTATAACCACTATACTGTATAGGCACTGTGAAGGATGGCTTAAACATAGAAGCCCTTGTCCTGGATAGGCTTGTTTGTAATGGCCGTTTGGGCCCTGGGAATTCTTTTTTTTTATTTTGACTATGCAAGCGCCACTAACAACTAATTGATTTTTAAATTTTTATAATCATTCACTCATAACAAAACATTCATCCACTCTCACTCTAACAGGAAAACATATAGAGAAAATAACAAATAAAATAGAGTAACCTCTTTAACATTAAATGTTAATTTGTATTTACTATTTTTTTTTGCTCTTAGAGGAATTTATGAATATCTTTATATTAAGTATAATGTGTTTGAAATAAAACTAATGAATATTAAAACTGAAAAATCCTAATTTATCCCTGCGTAACTTTTAGGCTAAAAGACCTATTGTGGATTTGGTGTGCCTTAAATTTTTAATTATTAATCGTATACGGTTATTCCCACCATTAATAGCAGGGTTGGTGGTTATCTTCATACCGTCAATCTAAAATATGTTTTGCAATTGCTTTTTTCGTTTATCTCTTTGACTTCATATGTAAAGGTTATGCAAACCAATCACTGCCTCCAGATAACCAAGCCAAGCCGGGTCAGATGCCGGAGTTGTGGGTATATAAGGTGTTGGTGACGGCGTACAGTCCCACTTGACTTGACCATGAAGGCTACAGCTCTGCTCTTGTGTGCTCTCGGGCTCGCCCTGGCGGTGCCCAACACTGACAACAACAACAAAAACATGCAGAAAGGTAAATTAAAATATAGTAAATTTATGCATTTACATGTAAAATGCAAATTTAATTTATTTTTTTGTGTAATTCATTATCTAGTGTACTTTTACAATGATTAATTTTATTCATAAATTCTGATTTAGCGGCACCATATTCTTCCTTAATACTTAACTAAATTCGATAAATGATGTACCATTTTAACGCTTAGATCCTGTGCTATTTATAAACTGTAATTTAATCATTATTTACCATATAATTACATTTTAATAAGTGGTTTTAATTTATTTTCAACGTACTGCGTACAGTGCAAGTTTAACTAACGTAAAATAGATAATGAGCTTATGAATGGGACTTTGGTGTAGGTGTAGAAGTGAGATGAACAAAACTACAATTTCTGAACAGGAAAAGCACAGGTTTTGGCAAATTTTTCCAAACTAAAGGTTTTAATTTGTTTTATTCTAAATGAACACGTACAAGTAACAAATATTGTTATTGTAAATTACCCCTGGGGAAAATTGTTACAAGATAATTTATCTCACTGGTAACATTATTTATTTATATACAAAATTAAATATTATTTACTGTACGTTAAAAAATTCGAAGACATATTAACTCTACAAAAACTATTGATTAGCATAGTCAAATCAATTTCATGGCCTAAAACAAATAAATCATGTCTCGTATTATTATTATTATTATTTATTTGTATCCAAATTGCATATATTTTAAGTTTAGTCAACCGTATTTAATTACTTCCCTATATTAATAGTAAATAATTATACTTCATATGATGTTTTCATTTTTCTCTTCATTGCATTATGCAAACATAATTTACTGTACTATATTTAAATCATACATTAATTTATGTAACCTAAATTGTACTAAACCTTGTACTTCTTTCCCTTATGCAAAAATGTATTGTTTTCGTCATCATTATAGAATTTAAATTTTTGGTGAATTTATTTCTTTTAGTGCTTCCGAAATCCCTAAAGAATGTGTTTTTAATTATGTCTGCCATTCTGTTTATCTGTACGGAAATTTACATAACTAGAGACGATACCAATTTCCCGATTTTGATAACATTTGGTACGTATGTACTAATCCACAGTATAGGCCTAAGGCTTTTTTTATTTCAAAAGGTTTGTTTCCCTTAACACCAGAAAACAGAAACTTAAAATATTCTAATTTATCAAAAACGGGTTTGACGGTTTTCTTATATTTTTGTCTTATTTATTGTACTTTAGGTCCCATAAAAACGTACAATACAAAACGTATATCTAGGAAAATTTGGGTCAGAAATTGTAAAGCTTAAAATGTTCCAAAATTTAATTATTAATTTTTTTGTAAAATTTACCTATCGCCATTAAACAACCTGTAAACTAAGCAATATCGTACCTTAAATTATTATTATATTGTTAATGGTTTTGGAAATATATTTAAAGTTTCAATTAGTGGCAAACACAGTACGTTGTCCAGTGTTACTCTTATGAATAATCAATAAACGTTAATATCTCTTTTACTTGCTGAAGCACTTAAAATTAAAGTTATTATATATGTTGAGCTAAAATTGAAAAATAGTGGATATTTGGAAACTACTGTGTGTAGCAAATTATTCTGCAACTCCACTAAAAATGTTTTTTGGTACCATCGCTTAGACAAATTTCAAAATGCACATTTTTTCGATGACAGATACATAGAGTCACGATTAATCGAATTTTACTGCACATAGGCAACAGTACTTTAAATTCTAAAAATAGTATAAATATAAGCGAAAGTTTGTTGCTGATTAACAGAGGGTTTAAAGGGAGAGAGTATGTTTTCTTATACTATTTATTTTTAATCAGAGTAACATTTAAGAAGCTTGTTTCTGTTTCACGAAAGCACATTATGTCTAGCTAAACTGCTACAAATGTTCACGTTAACTGAATCCACATGCGTTATGCATTAATGTTCTGAACTTTACTGACTAAATAAGTTTTTAAATATCTGTTATTAATTATGTATATTATATATAAAATGAATTATTTTATTCTCATCGGTATTTAACCGGCAAGTTTCCTTTTCTTAACTTATTGTTAGAATGATTCTACATGAATGTCTACTTTAAATAAGCCGTTTTCATTCAAAGTTGCAATGTGTTTGCGACGTTTTCCATAAGTGTATACAAATGTAATACTACTAAGGTTTAAGACTATTTTCGTTTAATAATTATCTGTTAGTAGCTGTATAAATATTACTTCTTTGGAAAATATAATAGAACAATGAATTGCAAAACCATGATCGCATACAAATGTTTAAGTGCAACTATGTATTAATTACTAAAATTAGAAATAATACAAAGTTAATTTATTGCAAAATAAATTAAACCTCAAGATTTCACATTCACTGGCAAAACTCACACAAAACTTGCAGCATTAAATATTGCAAATGTCAAATCATCAGTGAAACATTACCAAACTCTGTCATGTGCAGCTGACAAGCAGTTTCTGCAGAAGCAACACGACATGATGCAGTTGTTCATGAACGTCCAACAACCCAGCAACAACCAGCAAGAGCAACAACAAGCCAACAACTTCAGCTTCCAGCAGCAGATGCAGAACTCCAACGTAATGTTTTAATATTTAGATTAAAGCATTTATCTAGCAATACGTTTAACTATGTTTTTAAAATATTGCTGGCCCATTTAACATAGTAATAAAGGAAATAAATTATTATTATTATTTTAATACTAGCAACATATTAATGAACAAAATTGTTTAATTTACTTTTGAATTGTTTGAAATACAATAAATAGAAAGGAGAAAATATGTCGTGAAAGCATAGTTTGAACTGCATAGTCTGAACTAATCCACGGTATGAAACTCTACGGTAGGAAAATGGTAGAATACAATTCCAAAACTGAACCTACATTGGACCAATGAACCAAAAATGGCAGTCCGTCTATCTTATCTTAAATCTTGTTGATATATGCTGTTTTAAAAACTTGAATCTATAATTATATACGATACGACTATTAGTTTGAAATCGTGTTTATATAACATGTTTTAAATGGTTTTCAATGTACCCTATGCCTCCTATTAAAAGCTTTTATTTCTACTGGGGGAGACGAAAAATGTTATACGTCAAAAACCGAGTGAATAACCTTTCTATGAAGCTTTCTATTGACAACTAATTTTGAAATCAGTGTGTATAGTATCGAGATTGGCAAAAATTTCCGACTAATCTTACATTAGTAAAACATTTTACTAACCATAAAAAAGTTAATAAATATATAATACTAATTTTCAATAAGTATAAACATTATAGCGTTATCAATATGAACAGTCCTTGTTTAATTTGAAGTATAACATTATGTGTGCTAATAGTTTAATACACTTAATTTCACTTCAATGAAATATCTATTAACAAATTGAAATATAAATAAATGTATCCTTAAGCAGTATATAGGGTGCGAACTATCGTAACATTATTTTCTTTATATTTAAAAAATAATAATTGCTATATGTTAACTTACTGCGGTCTATATTTATATTTATTTTCATATAATGTGAATTCTTAATATTTAAGAATTATAATATGTAGAAATGTATATCTTAGTTAAAAAAATATATTAACAAAATATATAGGCCTAAATATGTATATTAATCAGCCATAATTGTTTATTAAGTAGCATTTAGCTAAAACACTTGTCAACAACACACCATGTCCATCTCTCGTTACAGAACCAACAAGTGGTTATGCAGATGATGAACGCTTACCATCAGGGAATGCTGCCTCGTGGTCAAGTGTGGAACTACAACAACCCCAACCATCTCCAGCAAGCCATCCAACTGTTCGACATGTTCTACTTCGCCAAGGACTACCAGACCTTCTACCAGGCCGCTTGCTGGGCTCGCAACAACATGAATGAGGGGATGTTCGTGTACGCCATGAGCGTGGCCATCCTGAACCGACCTGACACTCAAGGCATCGCCCTGCCTCCCCAGTCCGAGGTCAACCCCCACATGTATGTCAACACTCAAGCCATCCAACAGGCCCAGAACAACAAGCAACAAGGCCAGCAACAGGCCAACATGAGGTCCAACCACACCAACAACTACGCCTACAACATGCAACAACAGTCCCAACAACACGACTCTCAAGACTACCCGTTCTGCAACCAGAACCAGAACATGAATGACAACGAGAACCACGCCAACCAGTACCAGAACCAGCAGCAACACAACCAGGAAGGCCATATGAGCTACTACAACGAGGATATCAACATGAACCAGCAGTTCGCCTATGAGCAGCTCAAGAACCCCGCCTGGTTCAACAACCAGAAGTACAACCAGAACAAGCAGCAGAACCAGAACCAGAACAACGGCGAGAACTTCTACTACTACCTTCAGCAGGCTCTGGCTCGTTACAACCTGGAGAGGTATGCCAACGGCATGTCCAACGTGCACCCCATCCAGTTCAACCAGAACATCCAGGCAAGTGTTGTAATTGATATTAGGCGTCATTACCTTGATTACAGAAAGAAAAATTCAGTTAAAATGATTAAGTATCTTTGTAAATTGCAGTTTAAGCAATTTTCCTGTCAAATTAAATTCGTCAAATTAAATATTGTTTGTATTGAAAAAAGATATAAATTTTAACGAACATACTGATGTTACGAAAGTAAAACATTTCGCAACCAAAAGTTTTAAATATTTTCGCTGATTTAATACATATTAGCATGAATCTATAAAGTTTATTTTCGTTTATTTATTATTTAGACCTAAGAAAGAATGTTATTGCAAACTAAACAAAAATCATATACTATAGTTACCTATGGTCACATAAAAGGCTGCAGAAAACTTCTAACTGTAATGCATGCTGCACATTTTTATGTATGATTACTACAAATAATATTTACAATTTAATAAAACAGTTACACACACTAGGGTCAAAGTAAGAGAACAACTGTTTTAACTGAACAATTCAAACAAGTATTTTAGTTCATATGGTTAAAGCAATTACTTTTGTTACAGCCTGGTTACAACCCGATGATGCAGTACCCCAACGGCCAATCCATGCCTGCTCGCCCCAACAACGTCCACGCCAACAACGCCAACCCTCACATGATGCAGCAGATGATGAAAATGGACAGACGCATGGCTGACATCGTCGACAGTCACCAGGCTATGGCCGTAAGTAAAGATTACCCTTATATTTCTTTGAGCAATAAACATTAAATGGAATATAAAATGGATAAATTCATTATTACACTGGAAAGATGGAGTATAGATTTATGGCTATAAAATAATAATCTGTAAACAACCTGAAAATATAGAAGGACTTATAGTTCTTAAAAAATAAAAAGATCTCTATTGAAATGTATTGCATGTGTTAACAACCTTAAAGAAAACGAAAGTAAATTAGCACTTTCATCCTGTATATAAATTTAGATTATGTTTTGTAAACTTTGAAACAAAATCGATTAACATAAAAAAGCTAATCATTCCAATAATATAAATAATTTATATTTAATCTGTAGGCAGACGGATCCATGGTGCAAATGAGCTCCGAGAACGGAATGATGATGCTGGGCAACATGATGCAGAACAACGGAGACTCAGTCAACAACCAGTACTACGGCGCCAACAACGGAATGTACGGTTACCTCGACCAGTGCAGGAGGATGGTTGCCAGCACCATCAAGAACAACAACTATAACAACAACATGCCCTCTGCCATCGAACACGACCACTCCGCCAACAGGGACCCTGTCTTCTACCAGTGCGTCTCCCGCATGATCAACCACTTCCAGAACTTCAAGAACCAGATGAAGCCCTACAACATGGACCAGCTCCAGTTCCAGGGAGTCAAAGTGCAGTCCGTCAACGCTGACAAACTCGTCACTTACTTCGACGACGCTCAAATGGACATGTACAACGCCATCCAGTACCAGCAAGACGAGCAGCCCCACAAGTACCAGTACATCGCCCAGCAAATGCAACTCAACAACAAGCCGTTCAACTACCAGATCCAAGTCCACAGCGACCAGCAGACTGACGCCATCGTGCGAGTCTTCATCGGACCTAAGTACGACGCCCAGGGCCAGCAGAACAGCTTGGAACAGGCCAGGCAGAACTTTGTCGAGATCGACCGATTCATGACCCACTTGAAGAACGGCCAGAACACGATCACTCGCAACTCTCAGCAGTCAACCAGGTTCGTCCAGCCTCAGACCAGTACTCGCCAGATGATGAACAATGTGCAGCAGGCTATGCAGGGAGGTCAGGCCTACTACTACAACCAGAACGCCGCCCAACAGCAGGCCGTGTTCCCCCAGAACATGATGCTGCCCAAGGGCTCCAGATATGGCCAGGAGTACGTGCTCGCCGTCGCCGTCCACTCTAGCCAGGGCAACCAGCAAGACCAGCAGGACAACAGACCCCAGGGCTTCCCCTTCGACCGTGTTGTGCGTGAAGCCAACTTCCAGCATGCTCAGAACATCCACTTCCAGACTGTCAAGGTCTACAACAAGAACCAGAACGAGATCAACAACGTCGCCTAAACTGTCTTTGTACAACTTGAGTACTGATATTATTTATCATGTATTATTTTTTAATTCCTAATTAAAAAAATAAAGAAGAACTTTTTGATACACAATGGATTTTGTTTAGTGATTGTTGCGTATCCTTCTTACTAGAGTAATTATTAGTGAAAATATGCATTCTAAACTAATAATTATTAGTCTAGAAACTACTGCACAGATGTATGACGATTACAATGTTATATGTTTTATTTATAGTTTTATAGGCGAATGGTAGAATACAGTAAGCAGTAGAGAGATGAAACAATGTATAGTATAGCAGAGCAAGCTTATGGACAAACGTCCCTAAAGGACACTAGTTTATAATAAAAGCCACAGTTTCAGTACATATAGGACGATTATTTGTTGTAATGTATTATTTATGAATTTATTTTAATTTTTAACTCCACGTATTGAGACATCATATAGTTGCTTTTCTCCTATTTCCTTCAAAATTGCACAATGATTCTAACTTCAATATTTAATTATATCATAATCAACTACAAATATATATTTAAAGGTATATGTTTTTTAGTTGGGTTTTGATTTTTAAGGTGCTTGAAAACTTACTTAAAGTTTGAGTTAGTTGCGTGGCGTATTTAAGGGTGCACCCTACCCAGATTGAATTCATTGTTGTTTAGCGCCGCGCCGGCGCCGCCAACAAGCAGGGCCATGCATATTTACGCTTGAAGACCATTTTGTTCTCCTCGATCGCACTGTTATTTTACAGACTTCTACCAAACTATTTGCAGTTTCACACTTTTCAGATTCCAATCTAGGGATCATACGGTTCCTTTTCTCCAAAATAATTTTTCTCCATACGTTAGGAATCTTTAGAAAAACGCCTAATTTGAGAACATTACTAATGGCCTACCACTTATTTTGAATTAAAATCACGATTTTTAAATCGTATGATCTCTAGATGAACATTTATTGAATTAAATAACATCAAATTATTTTTAATTGGTTAACAATTTAGCCTACCATGAGGGAGATGCAAACCCCTTACTTGAGCGTGCGGAAGGGAGGTACGGCGCACCCTTAATAAAATTAAAGGGTGAAAAAATATAAAATAATATATATCGAAACGTGAAAAAACTTATTCGTAATAACATTGTTTTGGAATTTATTTTTCCATGTTTCTATGGTTTTAAAGCATTTCTATAACTAATAAATGTTAACTCATGTTTGTTAGTTAGTAAACTCAAAAACAGACAAATATACTTGCACTAAGAAAACTATATTAACAGTTTCCTTTTGAAATTGATCAAACATTTGGGCAGATATTAGTGAGTCTTGGTTTTATACATTAAATATTACAAGGGTTTTCTTTTTATATGTTAAAAGCTAATGCAATTTATTAATTTTAAACCAAAGAATATCTTAAACTACACATAGTAAGTAAAATCCTACGACAATCTTTAAAGCTGATTTGACTCATGAAAACGTAGAAAAGTGTTACTATTAAAATAGCATAGTGTTTATAGGGTTTGTTTTGCCGTTTGTTAGTATTTGTTTTATTTTACAACATATTTGATAATTAACCTGAGATGTTGACTTGGCATATGATATATTCATGGTTTCGCTCAATTTTGCAGTTTTAAACTGGTAGGCCAAAGCTAAATAACTTTAATAGCAACATTTTAGATAAATTACTTAGATATCATAAAAGTGCAAAATAAAAAAATAATTCATACATGACGATATAAAGGTTTTAAAGTGCATGTCAAACGAAGGTGTATGATTCATTTTAGTACATAAAATCACGCTCCTTGTTGGTAATTTTCACACTATATTTGTGCACTAGAGTTGAAAAACTGTATTACCTCTGGCTATGAGTTGCGTTATCTTCGACTTATTGATATAATCTCTTACAGATTGCCATGTTACATTTTATTTAAAAACATTATATATTTATCTACATACTGTATTTTTTAACCTGCCATGTTTAACATTTTTGGCTTTAGCTTTCAACTTAGATGTTAATTGTAGGAAATTAATACCAAATTCTTAATACTAATTTTCCTCAACATTTTGAAATGATTTAACTTTAAACAATAATTAAAAAGGCTACCATTTTGAAACTTTAAGTTCTAGGGGCGTCAAATTCTGTTCCAAAATAAAATGTCAAGTTTAACAAATAAAATTGTTCTTACACTATCGTATATTTATAAAAATAATATAATAAACTAACAGACCACAGTGGTGAAACAATACCTCTAGAACACTTGTTAACATAAGTGGTCTTCTTTCATGATGAGAGAGAATCAGCTCTCGATGGTAGATGGTGGACTTTAAAAACACACTGTATATTTTAAAATTGCTAATACCGCTTTTTAATAGTTTGGATAGAACTGTTCTATTTTTCTCGCAACCACATGTCTTTTTCACAGTATACAACTTTGAATCAGTATAATTTATATCAGTCTAACGGAAACAACAAGCCCGTTGTTTCTCAAAAATGTTTTCTGCATCGGCAAGTTGGTTGAGGCGTGTGTTAAACAAGACTGAGGTAACGCTCAAAAATACAAGCCCCAATTGTATTCAAAACAGCTAATTAAATTGCAATGGTAATGGTAAGTATTTTTAATGGAATACAAAGCTATCACATATTAAATTTGGTCTACTATTTATTGTAAGGCTTAGACCTACTTAGGGAAAATTACTGGTCTCAGAAATAAGACTTTATAAATTGTGTTACTGATGGAACCTCTAACAGTTTGATCGTTTTTAAGTTCAACTAAAACTGTATTTAACTATCATAACGCTATTGGGTACAAACCACTGTTTTAACACTTACTCAGTAGTCAGTTACCTCTTACGGTGGATGGCCCTAAAGGAATACGAAGACAATCTTAAAGATAAGCATGGTTTTCCCATTAAGAAATGAAATATTGCGAATATTATGTGAAAAGTATCAAAATGAAACGGTTTGTAAAATAAACTTTATACTAATATATGACCTTTAAAGCTCAAAGGAGACATGAAATTGTGTATTTTTATGGGAACAATATAAATTATATAACTGTTTGCGGGTTTTTATATATTTTTATTTGAACGATTAAAATAGGTGCCAGTTTATAATTATAAGAGAAAGGAGCGTCAAGCTCAATGTAAAAGTAGGTTGAACCATGGATAAGGCATATGCTAAGAAAAATCTCAAGTTTTCTACAAACATGCTGTATTTATAAAAAATAAAACCAGAAAACATCATAATCGGCAAACGGGAAACCAATTATTTTAGAATCCACTTACAACAACTTGTTTAATGTTTTATAAGAGGAATCCGCTCACGAAGAGTAAAGATGGGTTTTAAAAATAGGAGGAATCAAGGTGTCAAATAAGTTAATTTAGTGATATTTCCCCCCTTAAGTGCCGCCCACACTTATTAATATTGGAAAAGAAAATAACAATAAAATATTGTTTTAAATTGTTTTTAGTAATGTTTCTCTCTTTATGTTTTGATTAGTTAAAAATAAATTTGAGAAGCTAATACCCCCATTGAAGCAACGCAGATTTTTCCAAAGCAAATTTCCAATGCATGCGTATGTTTCTTACTACTACATAAAACCACTTACCAAGTTTCATAAAAATACATAAATAAATAGGTGATATATAGCATTTCATTTATTCTCCATAAGAATAACCTTAGGGTTGAGTTCGCAGGTTTGCTTTAACGAGAAGGATAATAAATGTGTTGTTTTTAAGCAGTTATTAATATAACTCAACCAGATGAAGCTACTTTCCAAGTTTTAATATTTTATGTTCATAGATAAGGGAGATATACAACTTTACTTATCCTCCATAAGATTAACATTATCGCTGTGTATGCTGGTTTGCTGCTACGGGGAAAGTAAAAAAAATTGTTTTGCAAATATCACTACTAGATGAAACCACATACCAATTATCATCAATATACGTTCACAAATAATCGAGATATAATATTTTTAAATATTCACCATAAAGATAACATTGGACAACTTACTGTGTTTAGAACTTTGAATATCTCGGCAACGATTGGACATAGAATCACAATTTAAAAACCAAAATTATTGTTTTGTGGTGATAAACTGATTGGTAAAAGCAAATGTGAAGTTTACAGTAAAATTAATTGAGGAAAAGCTAAAAACCATTTTCCCATAATTTTAACATGGAAGATTTTATGAACATGTTTTTTGGATATTCTCCGCTACCTCTTAACCTAGGTTAATAATTCAAAATACTATATTATTTGTTTTGTAAGCTCAATAAAATAGTCACATCAAATATTTTGAGTTTAAAAAACTTCAGGGTGAAAAGTGCAAAAAGCGGCTTTTTTGAAAAATTTGAAACCCCATAAACCCTCCTTCCCATGGTCCGATTTTTCTGGTTTTCGAACTTATAGTCATGAATGTCACTTTACACATTTGAGCCAAATTTAATGTAAATCGGACGTTTATTAGTCAGTTTATCGCATTCACGGGCACATTTATATAGTATGTACATATAAATTTGAACAGATAGTGTTTTTTGCATCTCGGGACCTCAAAACAAAAAGTTATCATGGTCTCGGGCTTAAGTCTTACCATGAGACCTACGGTAATAGCTTCTTCCCTATCGGGGAAATTCACTAGTAAGATTAAACTTATGTTTTAGAAAGTCTTAAAAATAACTCTAACCGCATAATTTACTCTCACAATCAATAAGAATGTGGCATTTTATAATTGCAAATCTAAACTTTGTTGTTTTTATTTTTTTAGTGCATAAGTTATAAAAATTGTTTAAAAATTATTTGAATTACACATGAAGCCGCTTCTCAACAAACCAACATGATATAGTTTTGGAAAATAGCTATTTTTTTTATAAAATAAAATTATGACAAAGTTGTTAAAACTTTTTTAACTGCTGCTTTAGTTTTTAATAAACATAATTCGGATTGAATTTAAAAAATCGAGGTCAGATTCAATTCCAAATACTAAGCCCACAACGAAGCTTAAACCAAAATATTTAAACCCCTTTAAAGGAAATTTTGCTTATAGGGATAGCGTCTTTTGTAAAAAGATATTTGAATTTTGGCACATCCTTAAGAGTATTTTGAGGTGAAATATGTTAAGGCTTTGTTATAATAGCACCTTTACATTGTGCACGGTGGATTTTATTAATTACTTGCATTTTTTAACAAGTGATTTAAAAATAAATTTGTTAAGAGTAATTTTGAAGTCAATAAATATTTGATTTCTAATGAAGAATATTTCATAATTGTGTAAACCAGTCTTTTTGACGGGCTAATAACAGTAAGTTATTTATACTACTAGCTAGAATATGTATAAATGTTTTCACCAAGGATTACTCTAGCAAGAAGGATACGCAGTAATCATTACAAAAAAAATTGAATGTGTATAACAAAAATAGCTGTTTTTATTTCTAAATTAGGAATCACAGTTAATACATGATAAATATCAGGTTCTTAAGTTGTACGATATCAGTTTAGGCTACGTTGTTGATCTCGTTCTGGTTCTTGTTGAAGACCTTGACAGTCTGGAAGTGAATGTTCTGTGCCTGCTGGAAGTTAGCTTCACGCACAACACGGTCGAAGGGGAAGCCCTGGGGTCTGTTGTCCTGCTGGTCTTGCTGGTTGCCCTGGCTAGAGTGGACGGCGATGGCGAGCACGTACTCCTGGCCATATCTGGAGCCCTTGGGCAGCATCATGTTCTGGGGGAACACGGCCTGCTGTTGGGCGGCGTTCTGGTTGTAGTAGTAGGCCTGACCTCCCTGCATAGCCTGCAGCACATTGATCATCATCTGGCGAGTACTGGTCTGAGGCTGAACGAACCTGGTCGACTGCTGAGAGTTGCGAGTGATCGTGTTCTGGCCGTTCTTCAAGTGGGTCATGAATCGGTCAATCTCGACAAAGTTCTGCCTGGCCTGCTCCAAGCTGTTCTGCTGGCCCTGAGCATCGTACTTGGGTCCGATGAAGACTCGCACGATGGCGTCAGTCTGCTGGTCGCTGTTGACTTGGATCTGGTAGTTGAACGGCTTGTTGTTGAGTTGCATTTGCTGGGCGACGTACTGGTACTTTTGGGGCTGCTCGTCTTTCTGGTACTGGATGGCGTTGTACATGTGCATTTGAGCGTCGTCAAAGTAAGTGACGAGCTTTTCAGCGTTGACGGACTGCACTTTGACTCCCTGGAACTGGAGCTGGTCCATGTTGTAGGGCTTCATCTGGTTCTTGAAGTTCTGGAAGTGGTTGACCATGCGGGAGACGCACTGGTAGAAGACGGGGTCCCTGTTGGCAGAGTGGTCGTGCTCGATGGCAGAGGGCATGTTGTTGTTGTAGTTGTTGTTCTTGACGGTGCTGGCGACCATCCTCCTGCACTGGTCGAGGTAACCGTACATTCCGTTGTTGGCACCGTAGTACTGGTTGTTGACTGAGTCGCCGTTGTTCTGCATCATGTTGCCCAGCATCATCATTCCGTTCTCGGAGTTCATTTGCACCATGGATCCGTCAGCCTGTAAATGGAAATATTAGTATAAAGTGTTATTTACTTTTGGGATTAAATAAGCCCACTATGCTTTTTCTTAAATCCTGGGTTTACTACGTAAACTATAAAATCCTACTTTAAAAAATGTAATACTACAGCAATAGTAAAAAGCGAATGCCATGTTCCAATATATATTTGATTTATCTGTAGCCTTGCACCACATTCCCAGCATTGTTAAACTCGTGGGTTTATTGCATAAATATTTATTTTTTGCAATATTTGGTTTCTTATTAATCCACTGATGATGGGTCTTCGGACATTAATTGATTTCGTTCGCCAGTTTTCGGATAGTTAAGTTAAGTCTAGAAGTAATATAAGTTAACCATGATTAGGCTGCATACTATGATACAGTACTCGATTTGCGATTATATAGGTCAATACAGGTTTTTTAACTTTTTGTGTTATAAAATATATTTATAAGTACTAATATGTTTTTATGCTTTTGTTCATAAGCAATTTATATTTATATTACCTAAAATACAGCTATTTTTTCAGAACTTACGTTCATTGCCATGTGACTGTCGACAACTTCAGCCATGCGTCTGTCCATTTTCATCATCTGCTGCATCATGTGAGGGTTGGCATTGTAGGCGTGGACGTTGTTGGGGCGAGCAGGCATGGATTGGCCGTTGGGGTACTGCATCATCGGGTTGTAACCGGGCTGTAACATAAACATGTTTTTAATGACAACTATTAATTATGTTATACCATTGGACCCGTTGCTGCTTCGCTCGTTTATACTGTGACATTTATGTTTACTTAATTCTATGGTTAGCCCGTAGAACTGCCACGAATCAAGTTCAGCTGTTTGAATATGCATTACCTCAAACTAAAATGAATGTCCATAAGAAAAACATGGTGACTCTTAAGCCCCGTACACCGAGGAAAAATAGTCAAAGCGGTATGAAAACAGTTTGCCTTTCCTTTTTAAGAGCTAAAGTACAAATATACCAGATGTAACCATTACAGCATGCTAGGAAGTTGGAGAATTAGTGATAAGTGAGTGAGGACTTTGTCTTCAATAGGCATAGGTGAATATTTAGTAATGCAATCATAAGTAGTTGATTTTACATCCTGTTTAATGTTTTTAACTGAAATGGTTTTTAATGTATTTGAGTTTTGTAATGTGAAATTTAAATAAGTAAAGGTTATTAAAGTGAAATAATAAAAGAACACATTATCAGATTTAGCGTATAGTTTTTATAAAAGTTTCTGAAATTAAATGTTGGTATTTATTTTATATATATGACGACTTGTTATAAAATATTTGAAAGTTTTCAGCCAATTGATGATTAGTTAATTTTTAATAAAATAACTTATAATTTATTAGTATATCATGTACATTAAATTAAGTTATAAAAATATCTACTTAAATGAAACTCATTACTAGTTTGTGTCATTATAGTTGTTTTGTCTAAATAAAATGTAAGGCATATTTGAATGCAAGTTAGTGTCAGTTTTAATACATAACTTTAACTAGTTAAAAGAATATACTGTGAATATGAATATACATAGCAATATTCGTTGCCTCCTGTTACAAAAAGGATAGCGAGTTTTTTTTTTTTAATTGACTAAGTATTGGTTACAAATCTTACCTGGATGTTCTGGTTGAACTGGATGGGGTGCACGTTGGACATGCCGTTGGCATACCTCTCCAGGTTGTAACGAGCCAGAGCCTGCTGAAGGTAGTAGTAGAAGTTCTCGCCGTTGTTCTGGTTCTGGTTCTGCTGCTTGTTCTGGTTGTACTTCTGTTTGTTGAACCAGGCGGGGTTCTTGAGCTGCTCGTAGGCAAACTGCTGGTTCATGTTAATATCCTCGTTGTAGTAGCTCATATGACCTTCCTGGTTGTGCTGCTGCTGGTCCTGGTACTGGTTGGCGTGGTTCTCGTTGTCATTCATGTTCTGGTTCTGGTTGCAGAACGGGTAGTCTTGAGAGTCGTGTTGTTGGGACTGTTGTTGCATGTTGTAGGCGTAGTTGTTGGTGTGGTTGGACCTCATGTTGGCCTGTTGCTGGCCTTGTTGCTTGTTGTTCTGGGCCTGTTGGATGGCTTGAGCGTTGACATACATGTGGGGGTTGATCTCTGACTGGGGAGGCAGGGCGATGCCTTGAGTGTCAGGTCGGTTCAGGATGGCCACGCTCAAGGCGTACACGAACATTCCCTCGTTCATGTTGTTGCGAGCCCAGCAAGCGGCCTGGTAGAAGTTCTGGTAGTCCTTGGCGAAGTAGAACATGTCGAACAGTCGGATGGCTTGCTGGAGATGGTTGGGGTTGTTGTAGTTCCACACTTGACCACGAGGCAGCATTCCCTGGTTGTAAGCGTTCATCATCTGCATAACCGCTTGTTGGTTCTGTAACACGAAACCATAACATGTTGAGATAGGTTTTATAATTATATGCAATTTAATAAACTGGAATGAGTGATATACTAATCTATTTTTATTTTTGAATATTCTTTTCAATACATATTTTTTGTATACAAATGTTAAATAGTTTATATATCATAATCTAAAATTAGGATTTTGTATAAAACAGCTCAGTTTGTAATACTAATTATCCACGTATACTTTTGAAACAGTAAGTTTGACTAATTATAATTTTGTGTGACGAATGTCTAAGTTCTGAATCTACTATTATTTGTTATTAATGACTGAACTCACTTTAAATAGGTATCGACAATTTTTTTAGGTAACATAAATTTGTAAATTTAATGAAAAATATTTTAAACTCATCTAGTTAATATTATAAATGTGAAAGCTTGGAAGTATGTAAGGAAATGTATAGTTCAGTCATGCTTAAACTACTAAGCCGATTAAGGTCAAATTTTGCTTGAACATAGCTTGCATATCAGTTTATTATATAGACCTGATAATGTCAACATCCGACCTTAGGGCGCTATCACACGGGTCCTGTAAGTTTCAATATTATGGAAGTATATTTTTATGAAATTGCCAGCTGTTATTGATTGTCAGTTAGGGCAAATGAATTAGTATGGTAAAGCTAAACAAAGATTTAATAGTCCTGGTCAGGTTGATATTTTAATGTGATTAATGTGGTTGCGAGTGTAGGCGCAGTTAATATTTAGTATTAATATATTTTATGTTACAAATAATATTTTCAGTGATAATTTTGAGCTATCAGTCATTATTATACTAGATTATAATTAATATTATTTTTACAAATAATAATATTTGAGTTTTTTTAAACTTACGTTAGTATTCTGCATCTGCTGCTGGAAGCTGAAGTTGTTGGCTTGTTGTTGCTCCTGCTGGTTGTTGCTGGGTTGCTGGACTTTCATGAACAACTTCATCATTTCGAGTTGCTTCTGCAGAAACTGCTTGTCAGCTGTCAACAAAACAGAGTTGGATAATGTCACTCTGATGCTTTAACATTTACAATATTTATTTTTCTGGAGGTTTTCCAGTAGCTGTGCAGCCTCGATATTTTATTTATTCCATAAACTATATCTTTATAGTATAATTTTATATATTTTTTGATTTTTTATTACAGCTACTGATAGCTTGTTGCCCTAGTAGACTTTCACGTGTAAATGATAATTTTATCATTATAGTTCCATTTTATCTTTTATATAATTGCCCATTTAATATAATAAACAATATTTAGCCAAACATCTTATCAAAACATAATTAAAATACATTTTAAACTTAGTGTTGTTAAAAAAAAACTATTTACACCCTTATGAAAATTATTGAAAACTCTTTTTAACGACGGTTGATAATGGCATGCGGTATTGATATACAACTTACTTAAAAGACGTATCATTTCTGAATAAACATTGATAAGAATAAATAATTAAATATCAGTAATATCAGTTCATATTGAGGAAGGTTTTAATGTATTTAGAATTTGTAATCTAAATACTCGTTCAGCCAGGTAACACGATGTTCGAATTAAATATTAACAAGTTTCTAGTATCACCCTATTCAAAGACAGAAAATATACATTTTGCCTATCAAATCTGAATTTGGAATCTATACATTTTATGTTTTTCCAAGAATTTTCCTTTTGCTCTTTGCTTTTATTTGTGTGCAGAAATAAGCTATAAATTTTATATTTATTTATTGCTTATTAACAATTGCTTATTTGAATATAATTTCATAGGTTATAATAATTAATTAGACATTTGTAGGGCTTAAACATTGTCCTGCATAATACGTTTGCAAAATATGATAACAGAATATTGCTAAGCCAGTTTCTTGTTTTATTTGAGTTATAAAAATATAATATCTGGGAAGTAAATAAAAACGTCTTACAAAGCATTTACTGCATTAACATTTTGTACACGACGGGTATTAAGTGTTGTGAGATTTATATAATCACATCCCGTAAATAATACAACGTTATGCTAATCAAAACGTTATTTACAATTAATATGCAAACTAGAACATTTTTTGCAATTGTAATATTGGGAGTATGAAAATATGCATTTAAAAAATTAAAACTACAATGATATTGCAAGTAAACTAAATCATGTATAAAGTACTTATGCAGGGTTAAGTTGTATTAACTATATTTATTGGTCATAAATTCCTAATAAAAACAATTTAAAAAGTTTGGTTTAAAAACCTTTGACAAAATACATCTTTCGATGCTATTACATTAAAATAGCATAACATCCATAAAAGAGTTCATATCTCTTGCGCTGCCTGTGAACGTTCCAGGTTCAGAATCTGCAGTTTCTCCTATCCCAGACTAACACCTGCATTCATATTTGCTCTTTTAATTCCCAAATGTTTGGTTGTTTGACGTTATAACTGTAACCTGGTGCCATCAGTACGTTGAAAAATAAGTGAGAATTACTTGTTAAAATTTAACTTTCATTGTAAATTGTTGTTGAATTCTTGTAGTTCAAGATCCAAACCTTAAAATGGTAACATATTTATCAATTTTAGTTAAGTATTAAGGAAGAATATGTACCGCAAAAGCATAATTTATATATAACATTCATTATTGTCAAAGTACACTAGGTAATGCATTCAATAACAAAATCAATTAAAACTTTTATATTACATGTAATAACAAAAATTAACCATATTTTAATTTACCTTTCTGCATGTTGTTGTTGTCGTTGTTGGGCACCGCCAGGGCGAGCCCGAGAGCACACAAGAGCAGAGCTGTAGCCTTCATGATCAAGCCAAGTGTGACTGTCTGTCGCCAACAACCCCTTATATACCCACGGCTCCGGCATCTGACCTTGCCTAGGCTTGTTATCTGGGAGCAGTGATTGTTTTGCATGACCTCTACTTTGATTAAAGTCAGATAGATAAACGAAAAAAGCAAGTACAAAGCATATTTTAGATTAACGGTATGAAGATGACCACCGACCCTGCTAAAAATAGAGTGGATACCAAGCCATATACTAGTCTACCAATAATTAGGGTTTAAAGAGCACATAAGATCTACAATACATCCCTCGGAGCAAAAGTTAATAAAGGGTACATATTTTAAATTTCAAAATAAATGATTTGTTTCTTATTGAAAATACTCTACTGAGTGATATATTTACAAGAGTAATTAACAATAATAGTGATATATTACTACAGTAATTGTCTTAATTGGTATGAACTAGAACAAACCATAAAACTAATTATTAGAAGGTTGTTCTACATAATTTTAAGTTCTCTATATGCCTGTCAAAGAAAAATTGAAGGAAATGATGGTACGAGTGTAATGATGATCAAAATAAAATAAGCAGTTACTACTTATTAAGAGAACACAAATAGTCTAAATAAATGGGCTTAAGGCGGTCTCACACTTCGGCCGAACATTCTACCGAACGTTCACTGAACGTTCGCCCTGTTTCAAGCTCCCACACTTCTCGCGAACACCCACCGTACATTACGGCGAATGTTCGGGCGAACATTCCCTCGAAAATATGAAATAAATGTTATCAGCTGATGGCGCATTGTCCGTCGTGTCCAACGAGCATTGGTGACAAAATAGACGACTCTACAGTTAATGTCTCTGTTGTTGCATCTACAGTCGTGATGTAATTAATTATAAAAGGTTACAATTTAGTCGTGTAGAAGGAACCAACAAAAATATGAGAAGCCTATTTTTTACGAAGTCAAAAATCAAATATATTATTATAGTGTGTCTATCCTAGCTGATAACAGTATTTCGCACAGCTGATTAAATTTCCTACTGAAAATTCATCTGTTTAAATACTTACCTTATTCATTAAACCTATTGCCCCTAAGAATAACATTGCAACTTTAAGGGCGACTGGGGTGGAGCCTTAAGGGATTGCCAATATGGGACGTTGAAACGGAACAGACAAGTCAATAGACAGTCACCACCTTTCTTTTATACATTTATAGGATAGGATAATTAACAATTACAAAACTGTTAACAAACATTGGAAATTGTTTTATTATTAGACATAAACATCTAAATATTAAGTTTATTAACAGTCAAGTTTTTACAATTACCTTACAATAAGGAATATACTAATATACATAATATTAGTTAATATATAACTCAAAAACTAATATTTTTTTGTAAAATTTCACCTTGGGAATGACAACCTGATTGTGCACCTGCACCATGCCGCCGCGCCGATGCGATACGTTTGCAATTCTTGAAAGCTTCTTATCTCTTGTTAAATAATAGAAAAAAATTAAATCGATTCCACTGTCGTTTACTCAACTGAGATAACTAATTTATATTAATTTAATAAGACTGATACGTTTGGGTGTTGTTATTTTTCCCCCAGTAGTTATCCCCCGAGTAGTTGTCCCCCGAGTAGTTGTCCCCCGAGTAGTTGTCCCCCCTTTACCACTGTGACCGGCGCTGATTATGGAGTGTGGAAGGAAATCAACTACTATTTAAATACAGAATATGTGGATACAATAATAATGGTTTCGTATTGCAGGGTTTATTTTTATCTCTTCTATAAATAATACATCTAAATTGTCCATTATTGAGGTTGGCGTCAATCTGCTGCCACGAAAACGCAAGTGCTTGTATGAACAGAATGATTCGAAACAACAAACTGCCTCGACACGCTGACGTGACGCATAGTGCAACTGAATTGAAGAAAGGACGCAAGCCCTGAATCCAGGAGAATCCGTCGATAGTATACTAATAAATTTCAACCCCCTACGTCTTAAAAAAAACTTCAATTTACACAAATAACAGTAAAATAACTTAGTTATGTCTATAATTATTTAACTGACATACGCATGGTATGTCAGTATAACTAAACATTTAAATTTAATTATAGATTATTCATAATCGATGCAACCACTTAAGTGGTATTCAATGCTTACTTGAAAGCAGAACAAATAAATTCGGTACGCATACAAATAAAAAGGAATTTTTTATAGTATTGTCTCAGAAGAACAAGATAATTGACTATCAATGATGCAGTGATGCAATAATTAATGTTCGCGAACTGTGTGGGGGCCTCCCGAATATTCGTCGGAATGTTCGGCGGAACATTCGCCCGAATGTTTACTGAACGTTCACTGAACATTCGGCCCCGCATTCAAAGTTCGCTCAGCTCCCACACTTCTCGCAAATATTCCGAACATTTGGAGTTCGGCCGAATGTTCGGGCGTGTTCGTGAGAAGTGTGGGACCGCCTTTAAACGGTCCAACCCAGACAATTTAACCAATTGTAACAATGTGAAGTGCTTAAATTGTATTTAACGCATACCTATACATTATATTGTGTATTACAAAAATATATATCAACGAGAACTTTGTTTACAGAAAACCCAAACGTTTTAAAGAAAAATCTATCCAAACCCCTCAAATGGAGTGGATACCCAGTGATTTGAAACCTTGACACATTGAATAAAAGTCTAAGGCGCCAACCGCTACTGTAACGAGATGCCCAACTATACATTGTTATTGTCCTGGTGCGGTTGTTATTGGCGCTGTTTATAATATATTGAGCCCCAAGAGAAAAATATCCCGAATGTTTTGTATTATCTTTGTAACATTGCCTTGGAAACTTAGCTTACACAAAATGATCACTGCCTGGATGAATTTAAGAACCTGTAAATACTGACCGTTCTCTCCCTCTTAACCAATTTTGCACATTAAAACCTGATCACCAAAATTAGTGTAAATTATATATACAACGCAAGAAATAAGAATATGTTTGCAGAATGCACAGACCAGATTTATATAATAATAAGCCTAATTACATAGGCCTGAAATTATTTTAGTCCCTTCCGGACAAAATACAACCATACAGAATGTTTTACACTTTAAAATAGATTGAAACAGTTGAAACATTGGGCGTGGATATTAAGTGAAGTAAGTTATGAAAACGTTACGATTTAAATGCGCGCAAATAGTTATATCCTTTCTGATAAAAATCACAACACATGTAGCCATTTAGCTATCCATATGCCGAATTGGCCTAATGTTTTATTTTATTTCATTATATATTAAATATAATTGTAATAATTAAACATTACATATATTACACATATATATATATTTCATTGTTTTTATTGATGGTTGTTTTTAAATTATGTAGTTGCTTAGGTTTCATCAATATTTACAAATTGTATTTTTTTTAACAGCTGGTAATACATTCTATAAATATAAATAATTCAAATGAAATCTCGGTCATTGTGGCAATATTTATGGTTATTAGTTGTTTTATTTACATACTTCTTGCGCGTTATAGGTACTTCACAATACCTTCCCCCTATTTCTTCTCCTATCCAAAATTATCATACGCTGTCCGCTGTTTTATAATATCGTGTTGTTTAGAAAGGATGTTTGTTTCATTTGGAGCAGCAAATGTAATACAACGCTAAATAAAAATTGAAACAATATTAGCAAAACATATCGCATATCTTGGTTGGTGTTATACAAAATTATGTATAATTTGAAGTGTTCCCATATCACTTAGGACAATATTGTTCTAATATTACGGTTTTCTATGTAAGTTAAGTGTCCAATAAATAAGGAATAATAACTTGGCACTTAATGTTACTATATTTATTTCTAACTTCAGGTGAATGTTAAAGAATTGGGGCATCTGTCAACACTCCTATAGGTTTTATGCAAAAAGAGAACTTCCGATAGTCAATAGTTCCCCTATGGTATAAATAAAACTACATTTTAGTAGTCATTGCATGTTTAATCTTCCATTCTCAAACGTGTCGTTCTCACGATGGGGGGATGTCTTTGGTGATAAAAGTAGTTATCAGTCTATCAATCTATTCATACATTACAAAAATAAAAACAAAACATCAGTAAAAATTAAAATTCATCTCACAAAAACTAAAAATTAAATTAAGTTGAATCCTTATAATGTTTTGGATATTTCAATGACAATTCTACGAACATATAAGGTTTTATTTGTATGATAACTAACTAGTTTTGTTTCCTTATCACAGGAACCAACCTTAATCGACTACCATTATACACTATTAGCGAATTTCCCCTATAGGGAAGAAGCTATTGACGTAGTCGGCATGGTAAGACCTAGGCCCGGGACCATGATAACTTTTCGTTTTAAGGTCCCCAGATGCCAAACACAACGTTCGTTCAAAACTGTATATATATGTCCGTGAACACGATAACTCTCGTAAAAATTATCCGATTTTGACGAAATTTGGTATGAACGTGTAAGGGCATTTATGACTTTAAGTTCGAAAACCAGACAGATCGACCTATCGGACGGGGTATTTTGAGGGGTTTGTACCCCAAAAATGGTTTTTTTGAGTTTTTTAGATATAATTTTTGAAAAAGTCAAATTTTAGATTTTTTTATTGGAATAAGCTTAAAAATACTCAAAATTTGGTTTTTGATCATTGCTCTACGTCAAATGGTTAAGGAGATATTGAAAATGCTAAACACAGTACGTTGTCCAATGTTAATCTTATGGAGAATAAGAAACATTGTATATCTCGCTTATTTATAAACTAATCCTGTTGAATCTTGTTATATTGCTTCATATAGTTGTGGTCTATAGATATTCGCACTAATACAAATTTTTTGGCCGATAGTTCCCGTAGCAGCAAACCTGCGTACTCAGCCCCCATGTTATTCTTACGGAGAATAAGTAACATGTTATCTCCCTTAATTATGAACATAAATTAATACAATTTGGTATGTTGCTTTACCTATTTCAGTTATATTGATATTTGTATAAAACCCCATTTCTTGTGTTCTTTGCTTCAGCAAACCTGCAAACTCAGCCGCCATGTTATTCTTATGGAAAATAATTAAAATGTCATAAATCGTTTATTTATAAATGTATATTGATGAAACTGGGTATGTGGCCTTATGTAGTATTAAGATACTTACCTATGCTTTGGAAATTCGCTAAGTACGCAGGTTTGCTGCTACGGGGGTGTTTGTTCATAATAACACAATGGAGTGTCTTCGGTAAGTTGGCCGTTTTTCTTTATTTTAGCATATTTCCCCAAGGGAAGAAGCTATTACCGTAAGTGGCGTGGTAAGACTTAATCCCGAGACCATGATAACTTTTTGTTTTGAGGTCCCCAGATGCCTAAAACCCTATTCGTTCAAATGCATGTATATATATATATATATATATATATATATATATCAAAATAATGTAATATATATTATATTTTATATATATATATAATTATATATGTGTCCTTAAATGCGATAACTTGAGTAAAAAACGTCTGATTTCGATGATATTTGGCTCATATGTGTAAAGTGACATTCATGACTTCAAGTTCGAAAACCAGCAAAATCAGACCGAGGGAAGAAGGGGTATTCATGGGGATTTCAAATTTTACAAAAGTCTTTCTTTTTTTACCATTTTATATAGCATAAATAAAACGAATAATATCGTATTCCCCATGTTAATCTTGTGAGAAAAAGGTTTTTTAGCTTTTCCTTAGTTAATTTTACTGAAAACTTCACACTTGTTTTCACCAATCAGTTCTGCTCTAGAAAACAATAATTTTGGTGTTTAATTTGTGATTCTATGTCTAGTTTTAGGTTTAGAGGTTTTTCTTGGGGGATGATCGGTTTTTCGTATTTATAGATATAGAAGAAAAAGAAGAAGATAAGTAAAGTTTTATATCTCCCTTAATTATGTACATAAATTAATAAAACTGCGTATGTAGATTCAACTAGTTAAGGTATATTGATAATTGGACAAAAGCCTTTTGTGTCTTTCTTTTTGCAGCATATCTGTGTACTCAGCCTTTAATGTTATTGTTCTGGAGTATACTTAAATGATACATATCACTTATATATAAATGTATTTTTATGCAACTGGGTAAATGGCTTTTTATGGTAGTGAGAAACATATAAAAGCATTGGAAATTCACTGAATACGCAGGTATGTTGCTAGGGGGTACTCAGTAGTCATTGCGTGTTAATCTTCCATTTTCAAACGTGCCATTCTTACGATGGAGAACATCTTTGGTGATAAAAGTAGTTATCAGTCTATCAATCTATTCATATTCCACAAAAATAAAAACAAAACGTATGTAAAATTAAAATACATCTCACAAAACAAAAAATGAAATTAAGTTGAATCTTAATAATATTTTGGATATTTTAATGACAATTATACGAACATATATGGTTTTATTTAGATGATAAATAACCTAACTAACTAGTTTTTGTTTCCTTATAAGAGGAAACAACCCTACCTAGTTGACTACCCTTATGCTCTGTTTCAATTACAATTGGATTTCATTATTTGGTGAGCTTTTTAGCGAATTTTCCCTATAGGAAAGAAGCTATTACCGTAGTCGGCATGGTAAGACCTAGGCCCGGAACCATGATAACTTTTCGTTTTGAGATCCCTAGATTCCAAAACACCATTCATTCTAAACTGTATTTATATATGTCCGTGAACACGATAACTCATATGTATATATATATATATATATATATACATATACAAACACACATATATATATATATATATATATATATATATATATATATATATATGTGTGTGTGTGCCCGTGGTATAATTCTCGTAAAAATTGTCCGATTTTTTGGACATTTGGTACAAACATGTAAAGCAACATTTATGACTTTAAGTTCGTAAATCAGCCCGATTGATATATCCAAAGAGGTATTTTGGGAGGGTTTTGTACCCCAAAAATGTTTTTTTTTTTTAGTTTTTTACATATAATATTTTAGTAAATCAAATTTTAGTTTTCACCAATGAATTGAGCTTAAAAAAACAAACAATTTGTTTTTTTATCATTGCTCTACGTTAATTGGTTGCAGAGATATTGAAAGTGCTAAACACAGTACGTTGCCCAATGTTATCCTTCTGGAGAATAAGAAAAATGCTATATCTTGCTTATTTATTAACTTATCCTGACAAAAGGTATATTGCTTCATACCGTTGTGGTCTATTGATATTTGCACGAAAAACTATTTGTTTTATTATAGTTCCCGTAGCAGCATACCTACTTACTCAGCCCCCATGTTATTCTTATGGAGAATAATTAAATGTCATCTCCCTTAATTATGAACATAAATTAATTCAATTTACCATGTGGCTTCACCTAGTTGAGTTATACAAAATGTTCATAAAAACAAATTTTTGTGTACCTTTTTTCAGCAAACCTACATCCTCAGACGCCGTATTCTTACGGAGAATAATTAAAATGTCATAAATCATTTATTTATGAATGTATATTGATGAAAATTGGTAAGTGGCTTTAAATAGTATTAAGATACATTTAAATTAATTGGAAATTCGCTAAGTTTGCAGGTTTGCTGCTACGGTTTTTTTTTTAGTTTTTCCTTCATGATGTTAGTTTCTCGGCTTATAAGTTTCATTTGGTCAGATTTGAAACCATATTTTGTGCGATATGATTATCCGGCTATGCAGGTGTATTACTTTACTGTTTTATGCATCAGAAATATGTTATTTTAATCTGGTGGCTTTAGATTACGTAATGAATGAAAATATAAAAAGTCGTTTATGGTTAACTTTGTTTTAGAAACTATTGTTTTTTTATATATTTTATCATTTTAGTTATTGGTGGATGTATTCATTTTGGTGTCCCATAAACTCAAAAAAGTTGTTTTCGAGTTGATGTATAATTTTGAATATTCATGTGTAGACGTGTACAGTTCTGGAGACCACACTAATGGGCTGATTTTAAATTTGGTATTTACATACCAGCGTTGGGGAGAAGCGTTCTACAGTAATGTAGCTACGTTATAAAAAAAATAGCATGTAGCAGTACTTATACAAATTCTGTGTGATTGTTTTAAGAAATTTAACTTCAATAAATTACAAAGTGACCCAAGTTATGTATGTTGACTCTTTAAAAGCTTCCTTTGTATAGTTAGTCAGCTGAAAATTTGTTTGTCACGTTAGCGTTACAATCTACAAGTCCTCGGAATTTTTAAAATACAGTATCCAGTCCCACCAGGCCAGGCGATATTTTTTACAATATCATGGCATGTTAATAAAATGTCCGTAGTTAATAAAGAGTTTGATTGTGTGTAGGCCTTTTTACTAGTCCTACTATTGCCGGATTATATATTTTTCTAACCTTTAGGGATTAGGTAAATAGTAATAGTTTGGTAAAATATAAACTGTGGTCGATTAATGAGTATGTTTACCTATTTTAGTAATAACTTTTGATTTGTGTGAATCTGCATTTAAATTGCAAAGACGCAAGATTTATTTTTCATTACACATCTTACGTTATACACCTTGTGAAACAAGTCTGATTTAAGTAGGACTAAGCGATGTGTTAGATTTAAGTAGTTCATTTACGACATGCCTAAACATTTTAAGTTTACTGCTCATTCAATCCTCTGATACCTCGACCCATTAAACATGTTCCGGTACACAGTTTTTAGAACCAAATTTTTAAAAATAGGCACCAGGTAGCCCTGGACATCGGACACCTGAGTCTTAAAATAAACACCAAATTAAGGAACATTAAAACCTATGCATAAAAATACTTTACTGAAAAACTAGATGTGAGGATGCGGGGGCAATTTAAAAAGGGCTATTTTGCAAAATTAGCTAAAATTGCAGCTAGCTACTTTTTACATGTATCTGTAGCTGTAGATGAATACTTTTTCCAAAAATGCAGCTGTAGCTTCCCTAACACCGGTAGATACAGATTCACGGTTTAAATACGTCTTTGAAATTATGAATTTTTAAGGGTAATTATTCCCAAAACCTACTAAAAACATGAAAAATCAATATTTTTTTAAATAGTTCTAACGGGTTTATTTAAAATTTAATGGTTGATATATCTTTAGCTTTCTAATAAAAGAAAATCATTCGAATAATTTCATAAATTCCGGACACAAAGTCTGGGAAAAAACTGGGAAGGGGTAGGGGGCACCTCCCTTCATGAAACGGGAGTAGTGTACCCAAAAAAGAAGTTTGGCAGAATAATTTTAAAAAAAGGTTCATTAGAAGATTTCCTATAAATTTTATTGAACGTTAAACTCAAAGTTTTGTAAATATAAAATAATTTATTGATTTATTTGAAACAAAGAACTAAGGTCTCATACACCCCGTATATTTGCATTATTAAGATATTATTACTGCAATAAATAATTAACTCATCGTTACTCCCTTATCAACTCTACGTTAAAATTCGTGAACTTCGAAATATAATGACACCATTAAAGTCGGTAGATATGACCTCTGACCTCAAATGTTAAACAACGATTATCCAATAAAAACTGATAACCTTTGCAACATATTGATATTAGGAAACGCAAAACAAGAAGTTAGAAGTTTGATAAAATGAGGAAGATAATTACAAAGGCCATCACTATTGGTTAAAACCTTGTATTCTTTAATATTGCATTTTATTTTACTGTAAATATTTTCTAGGTTTTTAAAAAGTATATGCTATGAATACTATTGGCTTATAGTCAATAAGTGAATTTATATATTTTAACTGTTAGTACTGCATTTAAATTTCACCATAGTTTATTTCAAGTACATGTAATCGTATGTGAAACTATTTTAAATAGTTTTACATCATTAAATATGTAATGACCCATTTAAAAGACTACGTCCGCGACCGTTGCGAGTAAAAAGGTGTTACATATATTCCAAATTTATAATGAATATAATATGCCCTAAAACTTAATAAAAGCTATACTCTTTATACAAGGTTTTTATCAAAATAAAAGCTTCATAGACCCCAATAAGTACTGTTTTCAACAAATTCTTTATCCTTTTTTAAAATTTCTATTACATTTTCTAGAGCAACGTTAATGCATTTATGCATACATTTATTATTTGTAAGAAAATCTTTGTAGTCCAGATTCACACCTTTGAGTTCTTAAGCAGTTAATGATGCAAGTTTTAATTGTTATATCCAGAAAATATAGTAAATAATTGGGAAACTATTTTAAATTTTCAAACGGTGAGAGTTTATACTTTAGCATAGAAAAGGTTAACAATGTGCAAAGAAAAGAAACATAGTGGATACAACTATTCCATTTAACAGCAAAGAGAAAGAACGAACACGAGTCAGCCCACACAATTAATTGAGAACAGTAATACATGACTACAGGACATTCTCGGAGCTAAGGGAAACCATCGGTTACCTTTGAATGATAATAGAAATAAAAAGCTATATACTTTGTCAGAAAGAATATAACTTGAAGAATATGTCTTGTGAAGCGTTATAAATTGTTTCAGGGATCTGATGTATTTTTACTATATATCTTATACAGCCAATAATCAATTGACAAAATTAATCATGTAAACACATTTTATCTGTTTAAACTACTATTACTCTACCCCTAAACTAAAAATTAACGTTAAAGTGGTCACCATATCAGGCTCGCCAGGATTGGCATTGACCACAACCGAGATTGGCACATCGACCAATCGTCACACAATCGATAGAATGTGATTGTGGTTTAGATATATATAATTCAGATAGCTTATGATGACGGTTTAACAAGCGTTTTGTTGTTGTATTTAATAACATACACTGAAAACATCGAGAAAACAAGAGGAACGTTCACTAATTATAATTACCTTTTTTCAACGATCCGTATGTGGAATTATACGTAGGACATATCAAAAATAATAAAATTGACAAGCTATAAATTAGCTTTTATTTAAAACTTCAAATTTTACGAATAAAAGATTTCTTTCCTTAAAGATTATGTTCGAAAAAACCGTTTAGTCGCTTTTCACGATGTAATATAAATAGGACAATATGTAAATTCTACCTAAATGATGCTCATGTTTTTTAATAACAATTATTAATAACATTTGTTAATTCCTTTCAAAACGAAGCAAGGAAATGCATTCATAACATTTATATTTAGTTCATGGGGGAAGGTTTTAATTTAAGTCAGTCTTTTAATGTCACAAGCCGATGCCTATAGTTTGTAAAGTGATCAATTTCACGTCTGGAGCAGTAAAATATTCAATTATAAAATAGATAAATTGGTTTTATATAGTTGTGGGAAAAACTACGACCACCAATCAAACACTGAAATATGCTAAAAGGCTAATAATAAAACAAAATCATAAATGAGAAGGAAATGTTGAATGATGCTAGTGAGATTATTTAAAATTAAGGGTTGATAGAAAGTATCTTTGCAGCTGTTTGCTAATTGGGCGTATCAGAAAGTTCCTTACTTTGAAGTAAATCTCAGTTTTTGATTGAATTTATTCCTAAGCTCCTTACACTGCACAGTGGCGTACACAGCCACCTACAGCAACGTACAATAACCTATTCGTCTCTGGCAGCTACTCCCTAACAATGGAATTCATGGTTGAGCGCAAACCTTGTACCTGATATAATATTTAAGACTTTTCAGTTTATAATATAGTTGTGATTACTGATTTTTTTGCTGTTTGTAAGATTGTTATTGCTATTTTTACATGATTTCTTGTTCTGACATAGCATTGTTATACCTCTATTTAGTTTGTTATTGCTGTAGTATTATTTTTGTACATCTTGCGTACACATTAGCAGAGCATATTAATTTTGGTGTTATCATTAACTATTGCATATTGTTATATTAATATTTGTTATAATTGTTATTTTTACCGTACATTATTTAAGTATTTATTGGATTCTATAATTTTTGCATAACGGCTCTGCCGTTGGAGTGTATAAAAATAATACTGATACGAAATCCAGTGCATTAAATCTCTTGAAAACTATGATATGTTTGTACATTAAATAATTGAAGGTTATAGCGTTTTATTATTTACATTGGTTACTGTATGTTTTCCGCTAGTGTTTTACAATATTACAAACATAAACCTAGACTGTATATATTGAATTAAATACCCTATCTCCAAACAAATCCTTAACTCTACGGCTAGATTATTGCTGTTTTTTTATTTCTCAAAGTTTTCTCAGTACATCTAAGTATAGGTATACAAAATCTAACTGTTCCTGTAAAAACCAAATTCCGTTCTACATACAAATATCGACTGTAGTGAGATAGTACTGACTGAGTAGTGCATAACTAAATATGTCTTATAAACCTACTCGATAAAGATTATATAGTAAGTTATCAACTTAATTGGATTTGTCGCGGGTGAAAGACATTCGTTTCCGAAGCCCTACGGGAATTGATATTTCCTTCTAGATCAGTGAAAAGGAAAGTGACAAGTCCCGTCAACAGTAATCTCTTAATGTTTCTCTTTTCTAACACGCAACAAAAATAGAACAAATGATTATATAATCTTTGGTTTCTTACTATTTTCACTAAAACCGGATATGCGAAAAATATATGATGGAGTTTATATTATAAAGCCCAGCTTAATCACATTTATAAATATATTTTTTCTAAACAGGGTAACTTTTAAATTTTTTAATTCCAAACGGAACTATTACAGTATTAAATGATATTGCAGTTGAGTAATACTGGGAATTTTTACAACGATCCTTTTTCAACGGTCGTTGTAAAGATACCTTCTGGTGTCTTCCATTTTACCCTGGAGCGTCGATGCATTTTTAAGGATTTTGCCAAACAATTTTTTATATTAATAAGAAATGAACTGTTAAACAAAACCAAACCTTGTTATATATTTTTGTAAATCTAAATACATTAAAAAAAAACTGTGTTATTTATGTTTTGTTTAATTTAGATCTTATAGTTGATGGCGGGTTTGAAAGTGTAAAAATATTAAATTTAAAAAAAGAATATCCATGTCCCCTGAAATTTATGTAAATATTACTGTATCTAAAACCCAAGATGGTATATCTTTTCTAAATGTTATAATAATGAAGAAAATATGAACTTTTAGTAGGCTAAACACATTATTTAGATATTTACAAGTCATATTCTGATGTAGGTAGCTCCGAAAATCGCACAAGATTTGGTAATTTTTCATAGGTTATATATAGAAATGGAAAAAGTGTATAAAGTGTATTTACAAAGTAAACTAAATTTTGTTGGATGTTTTCACGGATAAAAATCGTCCTTGTTTAATATCTAGAATAAATTATTACACTTAAATAAATAATTAAAACAAACAACAACAAACAGCAGATGACACCATGACGACATATGCATTCTCGTTTTTCGCAAAATACTTCGAAGCAGTACAAGAAGTAAGGTTATAGCGACAAACTTCGGGAGAAAGCGTATTTCGTCCCAATTACAGTGATACCAAATTCAACATAGTTTGAAACAAAATTTACCGCATTATAGGCGTTTGAAAAATCGTCTGCAGTACTGTCGATGCATCGACGCTTGACACCCGGTGGGTGGTAATTATCGTCGATTAATCGACGTTTGACACCAGGGGGCCTATTCTTGAATTGGGTGGGTGGTGAGTAGGTGAGTAGTAAATCAAACCACTATTTTTATTTTAAGATCAATAGATAAATATACAGATATTATTTAGGTGACTGTTCGGTTAATTAGATCCAACCACACAAATTGTATGTTAATATATCCAATGAACGTTTATATTTAAAATTGACAGATTTACTATAGGTATATATTTTTACTGAATAAGTGGGTAATTAAACCATTTAATTTCTACTCACCAGGCAAAACGCTGTTGACTGAAAATGGGTGAGTTGACCAGACCTAACCTTCTTCTTCCTCATGTTAGAAGGAAATGACAGAAGAAATCAATAGTAAACTGCCTAACTAGGCTATGTTTACTTTCCATAACAAAGTGTGTAAACACAGTTGAATAAACTATGGTTTATTATTAAAATGCTCAGAAAGTAAATAATCGTAAAAAACCAACCGATTAAGTTAAAGCAATAGAACCTTTATAAATGTATATATTGGTCAATGTTTATATTTGGCTTTTTAATTTGACAGTAGGTAATCCAATCCCGCGATCCCGCATCCCGGGATCCTAGGATCCCGCCCAGTTTTACGGTTTCTTCCATCCTGGGATTCGGCGTTTGAATCCCGGGATTTTCGGGACTGCTAAATTGTCTCAAGTTAGCAATACAGGTGATGTTTCAACTGTTGTAACCGCAATAAATCACTACAAAACCACTTATAAATTAAAATTTATTTATTTATCACTGGGTTTTAAAGTTCACATGCAATTGTAATGGAAGAAATATTTTATTGGCTTTATGTCACATGGTTTTAACTGACTTCATTTAAATTAAATAAACATCTGTTAAAAACTGTCACTGTTTTGTTTACGTTATTTCAAATTTGTTTACTAAATGTAGTGTTCTTCCCCGTAGATTTTCTTGTTCGCGCTTTAAAGTTGTAACTGTGGCTTCGCTCATTTATGCGTCTAAGGTATAACGCCAGACAATCTTGGTAGTAAATACGCGTTCATTTATTTGCTGTAATAAACCATATGACAATTCTCTTTTCAGTTATAAACTAGATTTGATTATACAAAAACAATAGTATCCATGGTAAAATAAGAGAATGAAGTAATGTTTTTTAAATAGAAATATCCGTTAAAATACTAAATATAATGTTAACTTAATGTTTCATTATTTATTAGTGTATGAAAGAAATAATTTAAGACATTGGTTCGAATAATAACTCGAAGCTTTTTATTAGTAATGCATGCTTTCATGAGTCAGCAGAGAAAAGTCGTAACTGTACGAAACCAAATTGCCAGCTAGTAAAATATCACCAGTATCGCAGAAGGCAGAGTTATTGTCAATTGTGATGGCAATAAGTGACAGTGGCGCCGCCGCCGCGCCGCCGACGGTGGCAGACCGTGTAGTTACTGCAGTCTGACAACCTTCCCTGCCTGATAAACTTCCAGCTGATATAGCTTATAGCTACGATGCAGTATTGTTAATTGAGTTATTCTAATAATTTTTGAAATATTACTATTTAATACAAAAAAAAGTATTTTTGTAAGGGTTATATATAAAAATAAACTACTAAACCGACTTGTTTGCTTATCTCATCATCATTGTTCCGGATTAGGAAACCCCAGCATTGCTGCTAGTCACATATTCCACAAGCGGAAATATTTCGCAGATTACCGGAAAGTTAAGATATAGCAGGAAAGAAAAGGGTGGGTTGGGACGGCAGCCAAATCGACCCTGCAGAGGGCCAACTCCCGTGCCCCTGTGACAGCTGGGATGAAGCTCTCAAACAGGGGACCCGTATTCTGCCCTCCGACTGGTCAACTTAACTGACAGGGTATCCATGTACAACAGCCAGGGACCATCCATTCTCAGGTTGGCAGATGGGGCCAAACCGGGAGATTCTGTCCCTAGCCGCTGCAAATGGAGGGACCAAAGGTGAAAGGGAAGTTTGTCATAATGGACAGCAAAAAGACTTACCATATATAACGACAATTTAATTTGCTGTACACAATGTAAGCCTCAAAACTGGTTTAGACCAGCGTTAAGGTAGTCCTTGGACGCTTATGTCTTTATAATAGTATGTAAATACGAACTTACTAAATGACAAAATTACTACTTTTGTTTTGTCTGCAGGGTTTATCCCCAGTATCAGTTTAATTTTCAATACATTTCTTGTAAAAAAAGGCAATCAATTAATTGCCATACAGAACTGTTGTTTATAAATACTGTATTAACAAAATATAACACAACACAACGCGAAGAACAACTATTTAATTATGAAAGAACACTGGAATGACAACACAGTGAGCACAATAAGTTAGAACGAGTTCAGTCATCTGGTACTACTATTAACGGATATTATGAGATGATAACCAACTAAGAAATTGCTTAAACAATGTAAATATGTGACTTACCGTAAATTATTAGCAATCCAGCGAATAGATTCAAGCTATTCTGTACGCGCTTCGTAGCAACTAGGCTGCATCATCAAGAGAAAAGGTTAAGTTACATACAACCTACATCATCAGCTTAAATCTATTCACTGGATTGCTAATAATTGACGGTAAGCCGCAAATTTACATAATGGATATTATATTCATCAATAGACTACAATGGAAGAAAATTACTCTGAAAATTAAGCAAGTAAAATGTTTATTGTATTAGAATACAAGCAACATTACTCTATGGGTAACATTTACTTCATAAATTTGGTAACAGCGTATATTTTCAAACAAAAGGACACCACATAAAATGATTCTGGTCAGTAGAACCCATAGAAGGAAAGTGGGTTAAACGAAGATGGAAAAAATATTAAAATGTAACAAAAATTGCATTAAGGACTCGTTAAGGTTCACGAGTTTTCACAGAACATGTTTATATACAGAAACACGGTGGATTTAACATTTTGACTTAATTTTGAATTTGTTTTGCCTCAGTAATTTAAAAATAAATCTGGAGCTGGAGCTGGAGGTAATTTAGTGTTCTTTAACTTTAGGGTCCTTTTTAACAGAATTTCAATCAACTATCTAATCAACTGGTTATAAGAGGACTGTTGCAATACGCGTTTAGAGTTCTATAGTTAAACAAAAGAGTAAATAAATTCATCTATTGTTATTTATTTACTATAGAGTAGTTCGTGGTAGTAAATGGTAAGCTAGTTTTCTTCCACCGTTTTACATCAACGTTTTCGCTAACTGTATGTTTCTTTATATTTTAACTACTAGCTGTTTACCCAACCTTCATAAGGGCTGTATGTATAAATAGTAGATTAGTTAAGGAAAATAACAACCTATATAGTTTTACAATATTAAAATTACATTTGACGTGTTAAGTGGACAATTAAATCAAAGTTAACGAATTATACTGGCAGAAGGTTCGGGTACTGTTGTTAAGTCGAGAAACTCGGTTGGGTAGTGAACGGCGTAGTCATGGTTAAAAGAACGGTGTTAAAAAATGTATATGTTCGTTCATCGCTATGGAAGGGACCTACCTTTGTGTTGATCCACGTTGTTTGTTCATTGGTGGACGTGAGGATGGCACAAACACAGAGCCAGGCACGTTCCTAATTAAACTGTTTATGAACCTGAGAAAAAATTGTCAATCAGTAAATCCTAAGATTTATCGATTGTGCTGAGTGAAGGAGAGATGTTTATGAGACCACATTTATTTTTCAATGTCCCAATCCCAACTTTTAAAAGGGCATAAGAAAACTCCTGAACCCCTTAAACTTCTCCAAAATACATTTTCACATTTACTGTTAAGTTCAGACGCTCAGTGGCTGGCTACTTAAAAGTTATTTTAGAGAGGCGTAGATCTCGTCCACCCATGTCTCACGCACAACAATGGGTCTGTGTGAAATCTCTAGAAAAACAACATTATAACATTAGAACAACATTCTTATATCCTTTAAGGTGCCAAATTTCAGCTCTATTTCATTGAGTAGTTTGTTTGTAATGATTATATGAAAAGCCAGTTTTCTTGAGTATATTTGTATCTGGAGTAGGTAAATGTCTGCATTGAGCTATTAGCTATATTCCTACCGAATTTCAGATCAATCAGTCCAGTAGTATATGCAAGATTTTTAAAAGATTGTATTTTGAAATTCGGGGGTGCGAAGCCCTTAAACATTTTCGTAAAGGGAATAGGCTTGTATTTTGTTCTGATATATTAGTTATGTTCCTACTGAATTTCAACTTAAAAAGGGCCAGTAAATACTAATACTCATAAGTTTGCGATAAATTAAATTAGGAAAGAGCCCTATAGAACATTTGTAAAAGTATTTTTACTGTGCACCTTCAGCATAAAGGGAACTACTATGCAAAATTTCATCTTCATAGACATTTTCGTTTAGATAAAGTGATCACTATGTCAGTGAGTGCATGAGTATGACAAATATAGATATAGATCATATGTCCACTCTGTAAACTTATGTTATTTATTAAAAATCCACACTAAACGTTTTAAATAAGAACTGCAACAGCTGTTTATGAAATAAATATTTTTAAGTATATCCACTCTGCATATTTATGTTATTTATTACCAATTTTCACTCAACGTTTTAAATAAGAACTAGAAAATCTGTTTATAGAATAACTAATCTTAAGTCATCATCTGGTTCAATGTAAATAAATGCTTTCTCTAGAATAATAACATACAATATTTTAAACCCCGTGAGAGCAGAGTCCTAAGGTTATTTTAAAACATGCAATTAGCCTAACACCTTCTAACGCACATATAGAACATACATGACCAAAACCACACGAAATCACGTTTTTGAGCGTCCCCAATTCTTTTTCCAAAAGGCGTAAGCCAGTTTAAGGCATACAACATCCCACGCATGTATAGAATAAAGGAACGAAGTTTCATCAAAGTCAGTGTACCCATTTTCTTGTAAAAAACGAAAAAAAAACTCGTCCTTGAGCGTTACAACCAGACAGACAGAAATTGAGATAAGACTTGTTTTGGCTACCCTAGGGAGTAAAACGTGAAAATATGCAAACATTTCATAATTAGGACAAAACTCTTGTTTTATTTATATAGATAGATTATATACAAGTAATACAAAATTGCTATACAGGGTGGTCATTAAAGAATGACACAAACTTCGTGGGCCAATAGTACTCATCAATTTGAACAAAAAATGTCCCCTAACATATGTCGAAACATCCTTCGTTTAGCCGCTAGCCGCCATTTTGTATTTTTTACAAAAAAAATATATCTAAAAAACTAATTTAGCTAAAATAACCAAATCTTGCACGGTCGTTTGTTAAACATCAAAGAAAATTTAGAAAATTTTTTGTTTGATTTGCATTTTTATTTTCACAATGGCGGCCATTTAAAGTTTTTAAAGTCAAATAATAAAAAAAAAACTGTACATTTTTCAATTTTTTTATTTTTCATTTTTCATTTTGATAAAAAAATACCGTTGGATTTAGTATTAAAATGTTCGTTTTTTTTTGCAATAAGGTAAAGTTTTGAAAAATGTACAGTTTTTTTATTATTTGACTTTAAAAACTTTAAATGGCCGCCATTGTGAAAATAAAAATGCAAAACAAACAAAAAATTTTATAAATTTTCTTTGATGTTTAATAAACGTCCGTGCAAGGTATGGTTACTTTAGCTAAAGTAGTTTTTTAGATATAACTTTTTTTGTAAAAAATACAAAATGGCGGCTAGCGGCTAAACGAAGGATTTTTCGACATTTGTTAGGAGGACATATATGTTCAAATTGATGAGTACTATTGGCCCACGAAGGTTGTGACATTCTTTAATGACCACCCTGTAGAATAAGCAACATAATATATATGTGTTGGTGTATAAAATAAACACGCACACCCTCAAACCAACATTTTGTATGTTGTTTTATCGCATGTTTTGTTTATAGTGGCTAATTATCACAGTAACCTTGTAATTTTGTACATAAATTTTCTCTATAGCTAACTGAGCTTTCCGTGAGTGCTAAACTTCAGCACCTTTTAATTAATAAAAGCACCTAAACTGTTGCTAAGGTGTAGCTAGATTACTATTGGCAGGGCCCATCCCTTTCTTGAGGTTATATTTACTACAGTTTCGTGAAAAACTTAAACCTACCCTTTACCAACACATCAGAGAACTATTCAAGATTCAATAATATTAAAAAAAATAAATATCCATTTATTTTGTGTATTTAAAACGTATTATCGAAATAATAAAACTTTCTGAAATGTTTATACAGTACACTTATTGTTAGCATTATTCTTACATAATTTATTGTTTAGTTTACAAGTACAACTTTTTTCCGTACTTACAGTTTTCCATTACTCTGTAGAATTTTATAAACGATATTCATGGTAGAAACTAAAACTTGCGTCCAAATTGTTTTAAATGTTACCGCTGGTAATTTTACATATTTTCAATTGCTAGATGAATGGTATTACTTAAATATCTAAAGTACTTTTGATGTCAAGTTATTACCACCAGAGGATTAATCGGCAGGTTGTACGATTTCCCACAGCTGTGCTTGTGTCAGAAGTGCAGCTCGTGCGTTATGGGCTGGGCTCGGTTGGGAGCGGTGGGGAGCCTTAAGCCTTGGAGGGTTATAACCAGATTAGAGCCCTTCACGCCAATCGTCATCAGACAAGGACATTTATCAAGGGAGACAAAGTTAACAAACTTAGTTTTACGATTTGGTTATTACCTATTCGTATGCAAGACGTATTATATAAATAAGTGTCTTCAGTCTGTTACAGGCTTATTTATTTTTAACCATGGTGCTTATTTTTAAAAGCAACAAGTTAGTAGACAAATCTACTAATCTGCTATTCTATACTGTCTGGTATAGTTCATGTGTAGTTTACAAAAGTTAGCATTGCATATGGTTTAGAATTTTTCTAAATTATAAAATCTTATAGAATATGTATACATAGATGCTAGTTGAGCTATAGCTGAAAATTTACCACAGTTATTATATTTTTAAAACAGTTTGTTATAACAAGGTTGTGTTGCTATAACAGTAGTACGAGTAGTTATATTCAGCTTGAAATAAGATATTAATACTGTAAAACAATAGTTTACTGCTTAAACGAATATTTTTGGTTGCACCTGAATAAATACTGATAGACATATTTTCCTTATAGTGAAAAAGTAAAGTTTTATGGTGGCCATGGGAAAATCGAACCCACTTTTCATAACGAATTGAGGACATTTTTGGTACCTCGAAAGTTCATCTCAGCTAAGCAAAAAAGGGAGAAGGTTTTTTTACAAAACCTTATTATATTAAAGATTTATATGCTTTCTCTACTATCTTATTTATTTTAAAACATGAAAAGTTCTTGAAGCTTGCAATGGATTAGTGAAAACTCCCAATAGGATGCAGAAACATGCTGCATAATATACGAATAAAACAACTATAATACTTTGCATTTATAAAACTAATCTTAATTCTAAAATTTGTTACTGAAAAACAATTTGTATTAATTGTCAGTTAAATTGAACGTTGAATTTCTGGTTAATAGTTCAAGTTAAGAGAATAGATTTAGTTCCACAGAATCACTTAAAAAAAATTCATTGGTATTATTTTTCTATTAAACTCATCAATTGCATGACCAATAAGCGCCACAGCCGGATTCTGTAGTTTGCGTTACACTGCAACCATAGTGATGCAATATGCATACATAAATGGTGTACAGTTAGCCACTAATTAAATATTTCAGGTGTTTCTTGAGGGAAATTTTACTAGTATACTTAGCTTAATTTTCTATAAAGAGTTTTTGCCGAAAATTAAGATGGGGTCTTTGTTTGGAAAAATACCGTACACGTTTGGTTATATTCCTTTCTACTTTTGTGGGTATAAGATAATGAGTATGCAAATTGTATTAGTATGAGGAATATACTTCGAGTTGTTAATACTTAAGATTATTTACAACTAATGAAAAAAAACCCTATAAAAATAAATACTAATTAAAAGCAATCTGTTGAAAAGGTATAAGAAAATTTGCCACATGTTGTTCACTAATCCCATTGTTATCTGATTAAGTGATGAAAACATTATTGTCTAATAACTAATAAATTCAGCTAGCTGAATGAAGGAATGTCAAAGTAGTAAACACTGTAACTTGACCTGTATATTTGTTCGTAAATAAATATTAGACATATTATCTTATTAAATTTTGACGTATGTCCTAAGTCAGTCACAAGTAAAATAATATAAAATGTAAATTTAGAAATATAGAAGTATCGTATTAAGTTATACATTATTTTTCTGCAACAATCACTATACCTGATGATAAAATCTATACTGAAGACAAGATGGTGCCATGTTTGTTAGACCACATTTAAAACACAGTTTTTAAATCTGGGTTTATTTAAGAATTTGATTAACATTTCAAGCACTGAGGAATAAAAATGGAATGTCAAAAGAACGGAAATTATCTTCTTTAAAGCAAGTTGAAAAGTTAATTAAAGCCATTAAACAACGGTCAACTAGGTCATCTACAGACCACTATTTTTGTAACGATCTATGGAAAGTCAGTTTATCTTAGAAACCGAGAATCACTTTATGAACTGTTTAATACCATGTCCACTAAATCACTTGTTTTATTTATAAATTATATTATTGAAATTATACAACAAAATGTAGTTCCTTTTCAGTTTTGACGTTTACCATTACCACCCATCCCTTTATATGTTTTATGAAACATTTTTTAATATATAAAGATATATACTTCTTTTGATTTTTTAAACTTTTAAGTTTATCTTTTTGGAATAATGTTCCTCTCTTTTATAAATAATCCTAACAAGGCCTATAAACAAAAGAAAAACGTAGGACGCATATTTAGTATCATCTTGGGTAAAAGATGTCAACACATATTTTATACTTAACATCTCAAAACTTGTTTTTATAGGTAGTTTTTTTTATAGTAAAATTTCTCACATATAATTACAATTTTTAAATAATAATTAATTGTAATTTACGTAGTCTTGCTGGCTAGTTACATTTTTTCTTGAATATGTGTATCACCTCACTCATCACCTTTAAGTATTCGGTCAATTTGAGTGTTTGAGGACTAAATTTACACATAGTCTGATAGGAACTGGATCATCACGACTAATGGGTAATAGTTTTTCAGAAGACGGCATGTAGATATTTAATATGTGCATGGCATGGCATGGTAAGTGTTTTAACAAGATATAATTATTGTACATAAAAAACAATAATAGCTATATTATTATTACATTTATTTACTTCCAAAGAACATCAACGTTTAAACACATAAAGATGATATAAAGATCAACTGTTTAGGATTTGCTGATGACCTTGCTATTCCAGCCAGCAACATTCAAGACACTAAACAACAAATAAAATTACTACATCACATAGCCCAGGGTAGTATAAATTTTGTTTACTCAGAAATATTGCTAACTAAACCATTGGGTAACATTATTTCCCATAATTGTAAATTATATGAGTTTGTTTTTTACTTTTGGGGCATTTATATGGTTTAAATTTTACGATTATTGTTTTTAAAAACCTCTATAAAAATAAATACTAATTAAAAGCAATAGGTTGAAAAAAGTATCAGAAAAAACTTTGTTTTTAATTTCGTACATAACTAAATAGATTCAGGCTAGCACACTTATGCGTAAGACCAAAAATGAAAATTATTTTTAAAAATTATGTTGTTTAGACTTTCATACCACATAATACGTAAAGGTTTTGTTATTGCGGGCTTATAGTTTGTTAGAGAAGCCCTAACGCGAACAGAGAATAAGCTTTTTTATCAAGCAGTGTTTAAAGTGAAACGATTTAGTATCCCTTCTATAAAGCGTTTATATACATTAATCTTTGAGAGAGGAAGCATAAATGTTGCAGACGGCGCGGCGGAGTTATTGTCAATATTGTGATGGCAATAAGCGACAGTGGCGCCGCCGGTGGCCGACTGTGTCGTTACTGTAATCTGATAACCCTCCCTGCCTGGCAAACTTCCAGCTGATAACCTCATCTTGGCTTTTCACTGATTACTCTATCCAATAAAACTAAGAGACATGGTTACATTGTTTTACGTATGGAAGAATAATTAAAGTTAAAATATTGACTAAACTACTACATCTTTCTATATTAGACTCTCCATATCAAAACTGTGTTAAAGGTTTGATATATGATTAAACGGAGCTATTGAAAAGCATAAAAGTGAAAATGTATATAGATTCTTTACCAAAACCTAGTGTTTTTCACTATAAAGGTTTTAGTGGATATTAGTTGATAAAATACGAGTAATTTATAAACTTATTAATGACATTCAATATTAATTTTAAACTTACATAGTCTAACACCGAAACAACACGTATCTTTAATGATCCACGTAGCACGTGGTAAGATGATGGAGAATATTTGTTATGTTATTTTACAACTATATCTCTAAACATAAATTTATCTTATTTTATCTTATTTATCACCTTTTCAGAAACGATTAAGTTACGTTCTGAAATCTAATGCAATATTATAACTTAGGAAGAAGCAAAATATAGGTTTATGTTACCTGAGCTACTGTCAAATGATGCTGTTGTGTAGTGAAACTACAGCTGTTTCATGCTCATTGACAAATCTTCAGGTTGAGAACAGGAGGTTAAAACTGTTACGTACCTACATATCCCTCGCACCGGAGTTCGTCATAATGTTAAAAACATTTAAAAACACTTGACACACACGGAAATAACATAAACACGCATTTAAAACTACTTCGCCAAATAAACGCGGACACGTGGTGCAGCGCCGGTGGATTTTATGTCGCAGTGGGGAAGATGTGCCAATGAGCATGAAACAGCAGTCGTTTCACTACACAACAGGATCATTTGACAGTAGCTCAGGTAACATAATCCTAAATTTTGCTTAATTTAATGATCTGGAGGCCATCCCACCATTAGGAAGAAGTATGTAATAAGATTATGACTCTTAAAGCTTTGACTCAACTAACAAAGACATTAACTAAAGATGTGGAAAATCCTCCTTTTATATTCCAATTACTTTCAACCCCTATTACAAACATTTAATTCACTTATAGTCGTACTCTTCAGCTTTGTTAATGGTTCTAAAAACAAAAATATATATTCAGACGTACTCCAAGTAAAAGAGTCACTCTTTAATTATTAATAGTTCGTGAAATGTAGATATTTTTTCCTAATTTATTTCCTTCGATTAAATACGCCTTAACCTTTAAAGAAGAATATCAAACTCGCTTAATGATAACAGTTAAATCGTTTAAAAATTTAATTTAGATCAGATTAGAGTGATGTAGATAAGCTCGATGATATATAAGTTTTTGTTACTGAGGTAAACTGAAAATGCTAGTTGGTCAATAAGTCTCTGAAAATAATTATTGTTGCTATTGCTGGTTTGGGAATAAAGAAAACAGAATATGTATTTAAGCTTTCGTGCAAGTTAATTTTTTCAACTAAGGATTTCAACATTGTTCATTTTAAGTTGTTGCGTTTATATAATAACATAATACAAGATTATTTACAGCTTTTCTGGGTTCGAGACCCATTGACATCGACCAAGAATTGATTTTATATTAGTTATCAAGGACAGGACAGGACAAGGGCAGCGTAGGTTATCGTGTTTGCTTCGTAATCCGAGGTTTGCCAGAACGATCCTGGCCAAAATCGCAAAATATTGAGAAGGTTCGGAACTGGATCAAGCTGCCATTTGTCATTTGGCTATTAATTAATGATGCTTTCTAAGAACAGGTCGACATTAGATAGTAACAAGACTAGGGTTTGGACCGTTCCCTATCAACATTTAAAAAATACCACTGTCAAAGATACAAAAATAAATACAAATACAAAGATGTTTAAAAAAAAAGATTACTGAATGAAAATGTTATTTCATCCATACCTTTTAGGCAGAGAGGATTATAATAGATACTATTGCAGGTTTTATTAAGATTGTATCATCACATTAAATATATAGAAATGGTTGCCTTAGATATCACAGATGGATGGTAAGTTGACAAAGTGGATTTTTGTCTTGCGCAGGCTGAATGGGGTGGAGAACCTGTCTCTCATGAAAACAGCTTACTTCAGCCTGGTCAAAGCGCACATAGCCTACTCTGTAGTCCTGTGGGGGGCAGTCAAAACCCACCGGGAAAAAATCTTCAAACTCCAAAAACGGGCAATTAGAACAATGCTACGACTGCCACCCCGTGCAAGCTGCAGGGATTCTTTCCCAAAACATGAAATTTTGACTGTTCCTTCCCTCTTCATATTCGAAACAGCTACATACATAAAACAGAACAACATTTTTACAAAATTAAAAATTCACAATCACAACACCAGACACCGACACCTTTATGCTGAACATTACAAACTCACTCTTTTTGAAATAAAACCAAATTAAGCAGGCCTAAAGATTTTTCAAAAACTACCAATCAGCATAAAGGAAATTAGTAAATTACACGTTTCAACAAATAAACTGAAATTGTTTTTGATCAACGAGGGCTTCTATGACTAAGAAAATTTCATGATCCCCACTAACCATTCTTAGAACCCACACCCGCCCTCAGATATTAATTTAACCTACCCCCATAAATGACTACAACATAGCAATTTTGATGCCTACAGTGCTCTCCTAGATAAGCAGAGGTCAGTGATAAGTGGATAGTAATAAAGTAAGTAAGTAAGTAAGTATTATAACAGTACAAATATTTATTTTATTAGAAATTGGAATTCTCAGTTTTAATCTCATAATAAGTTTGTTTATTCAAGTGCTTCTTCTTTTTTACTTGTCACCAGAACAAACGCCTATTTAACTCACGGGTGTTAAACAAAATCATAATAGAAACTATCAATAAGGTTATTATAGTTTGTTTTCATTATTTGGCATTTGCCTTAAATTTGGCCTTTCAGTAATAACGTAATATAAAATACAGTTATTGTTTAAATTGTCACTCTCTGATACATGTATAGCGTTTAAAGGAAAAATTTGTATTAATGTTTCCCATAGGATACTTATATTAGGAAGAACTGCTTTCAAAGAACATCTTTAGTCCAAACAATGATCTTCATAAATGATATGGTTAATTTTGTTTTAAAATATAAATAGCAACTTTAAAATACATTGTGGAAACAAACATGTAGGTCCTTTGGATTTGTGCCCAATTTCTTACAGAAATCTATCGAACGTTTTCGAAAATTGAAGAAACTTTCATTAAAATGGAGGAAATCCTTTTTCCATGCGTTTGACGACAAACAACATTAATTTCAGTGCCATATTGTACAAGATATAAGTTTATTATCACCTAACTTTGTTTACTAGTTGTGTAACATACAAAAATAGTATTTAATTTTCTGTACCTGGTTTTGGGCTTTAGGAAAAATAGCTAAAGTAAAACAGAATTAGATAAGATTATAATCCCTATTTCTTTCTTACACGTTCAAACAAAACAACTTACAAATCTTATTTTGATTAGTCAAAGTCTATTTGGTACACACAAAAAAACAATAATTTACTGATTTGGTAAAATATAACTTTTAAGTGTTTTATATAAATAAATATGATAATCCTGACAATGTTTGGTTATCAGGTTTGTTATTTTGTGATTGTATTACCTTGTTGAGGATTTATTTCAGCTAAAAGCTAATGGCTGAGAGGTCTAACATCTTACTTATTCAAAGTACACTGGCCACAAATTGTTGTTCTAAAGTGATTACTGTAGTTTGAATACCTTTCGCTTAAACCACCTTGTACCTTGTCAAGCAACGACCAAAGGTCATTAGAGTCTAACTAATGCAGGAACAGTGGTCAACTGAAACTTTAACTGATTTCCATCAGAGTTTGGATTATATTACAAACTACCAGAATACCGGCTAATTTTTTTCAAACTAAAACAATTTATGAACACCTGTGTTTACATACTTTTAAATCTGGAGATGATGTACAAACCATTTATTGTTTGTACGTTTTTATTAGTGGAACTTAAATTAATACATAGTGCCATAAAAATACAGCAACCATAGTAGTTGAAAAATATACTTAGGCAAAAAACCCAGCGAGAACAAACAACCGCCTTGCATAAACATAGGCTGAAGAGAGCTTGTTGAATGATAGTTAAAATACAAACTGCAATATCGAAGTTAGTAACTTTTCGTATGTTTTCGCTATATGTGCTTGCATTTGTTACACTTACCATGTCTCAATAATTACGGTGTGTTATTAATATTATAAATATCCTAACGTTTACATATATATGTAAACGTTAGGAGCATCAAACAGCAATGCGTAGTTTTATACTTATATACTATTACATGCATTACTAAACAACAATTAACATGGATACTACTGTCGGTTAGGTCATGAAAATTATGGCAATAACTAAAATTACTGAGATTTTTAAAGAAAAATATAACACGTAAAACTTGTTAAATGTCCAATGATCTAAAACTGCGGTATTAGAGCACCAATTTATTTTCTCAGCGGGAATTATCCCAGTATGAACAACAACGCCCCTCACGCCATATTACGTGATAATTGATGTTTCCTATAATTATCAGCCTTTGGTCCGTAATCCAAAGGTAGGCGGAAATATACAATAATTGTTGCAAAATATTAGACCGAAAAATAAATATTATAACATTTCTAAAAGTATTTTAAAGAGTTATAACTAGATACGCATTGTAATAAATTCCTTTGTTTGTGGGTAATTTCACTAAAATGTCATTACTGTAGCAAACAAAACTTTCAGACATTAATGTTATAATAAACATAAAAATACTTTAATAATAATAACTGCCACAATGCTTATTTTTTGCAATCGTTTGCAATTGAATCATATCGTCAAAAAATGTCTATGTACAAACATGTACAAAACATGAATTCTAATTTTTATAATATTTTCTGATCTCAAATAGACTTTTGCGGTGAATGTATGATGTTTCTATGGATATGATTCTAGCAAATTGTATAGTTATTACAGACATGGTAATTGAGCTTGTACAAGTTACTTTTTACAACTAACTTTTACAAACTTGTTACATGTAACGAACTTGTCAATAATTTTACTTCTACAAGTGCTTGGTTAATAATAATTCCGGTATATTATATTTTATTGTTGACTACATGGATTATTAAATTAAATGGAAAATAAATCTTTTAAATTTATTTAAATCGAATAATAAATACTTTGTTCACAATAGTTCGTCATTAATGTAAAAATGGCATAAACTGTACAAAATAGATTTAAACTAACAGAATAGTTTGATTGTAATTTGTTCAATCGCTATTGATAAACGCTTAATAAGCCAATGCCGGAGATTAGGAAATGGAGAGAAGCTAAGTCCGAGTAAGAGATGATAAATAATAATAAAGACATTGATTAGATATAATATGTTAGATTATTTAATTTCAACAACCGTTTTAATATGTGAATATATCCGCATCAGCTTACTTTACAGTGACCAAACGCCAGTCTTGATGGTTAACCCTGAATCCCTATCAAGCTCTTGGCATCAGAGAAGAAAGCCCTTTCCCACTTGCTAGGCTGGACGCGGAACTGGCCGAAGAGCGCGCCTGCTGTACCTGCTGGAGATGGAAATCATCCAGCATTGCCAGCCTTGTGTGGAACGGTGGATCGGCGAGGCAGACTGTTAAACCGCACGATTATTGATTACCTTCTTCAGATCTGATACGACGAATCTAAACATAACGGAATGCAACAACGCAATGCAACAACGCAATGCAACGCATCATCGATACTAAGAAAGGTTTTGAGTGAATATTAAACTATTTTACTTTAAAACCAGTATTTATTAATTATAAATGTAGTTTCTGTGAGAGAGTAAGCACGAGTGATGCAGCGGCGGATTTATTGTCAATATTGTGATGCAATAAGCGACAGTGGCGCCGCCGGTGGCCGACTGTGTCGTTACTGTAATCTGATAACCCTCCCTGCCTAGCAAACTTCCAGCTGATAACCTCATCTTGGCTTTTCACTGATTACTCTATCCAATAAAACTAAGAAACATTGTTTTGATGATTCAGTATAATAAAGTTGTTAAGCCTATAGTGTTGCATAATTAGTGGAAGAAACGTGCACACGTATTGAAGCGTGTTTCCTATTTTGTTAACAAATGAAATAACTTGTTACCTCTGGTAATATACGCGAAAAAATACAAATATCCAAGATCCAAATCTCCCTTTGTAGTTTAAAGTTTATATACAATATCAGTTGAGGAAAAAGTATAGTATCTTTCTACATAATGTTGATAGACCCATTTTAGGCATAATGTTGGTAGGCGGTTGTTTCTAATCGTGTAATTTTCTACCTACAGACTAGAATCTAGTAGTGTGGTTATCAGACCATCAGGAGAGTTGCTAAAGCATTTATTTGCTCTGGAAACATTTGATTCAGTATAAAATCTCGCCGGTATAACGTTAGCCTCATGGACTTCTATTCAAAAGGTCACGGGTTCAATTCCCGAAGTGTCCTCAGTAAAAGGGGTTTGGACCGCTTTCCTTACACACGATTGTGTGCTTTTTTAACGGAAATTAATATTGGCGTTGAAATAAAAAAATTTACTTTTTCATTTTTACATATGATAAAATAATTTCCACAAAGTTTTTGCTTCATTTAAATTGCAGCGATGTTAGTTATACTGCATAGGATGATGGACGAGTGGGTGATTAATTTATGCGGTTCCCTGCATCGAGTTTTGAATATTTTTGTCAATTATACACAAACAAAAAGACCGTAGGCTAAACATTGCAATAAATCGAAGGTAAGACTAAACTTGTAAAGTATTTATTTATTAAATGAACAGACTTAATTTGTACAAAAAGAAAGCTTAATACAATTCAAGTGTTAATATTTAAATAATGAACAATGAAATAACATAGTGACACTGGCTACCTAATCATAAGATACCAAAATATGTCTAAACTACAGCAAAACAGCACTTGCATAGTATTTTAGTAACAAAATTTAAATAAAAGAACTACAATTGGACTGATAAAAAAAACTGTATAACTTACCTGATCAACATCGGACAAACAATAACAAAGGACAGACAATAATAATCAAATTAACATGAAAATCTGAATCATCAAGTATTAAACTTGTGAAGACTCTCAAAGATATTATTCATCCAATAGTGGTATTTTTCAGTTCCTTATATAATGCAAATATTTTTTTTATCCCTCAATAATAATGGATAAAAATTATCAATGTTGATTTCTGAAAAACAAAAACCGCGTTTTGAAATGTTGTGTGCAGTAAGAAAAGACATAATGTTAATTGTAAAACCATTAATTGTAAGAGTTTTAATATAAAATATGTCTTTTAATACCTTAGTTGGCAAAACAATAATTTAATATTATAACAAAATAGGGTGGTAGGTGATCAATTGTATAAGATTAAAGATTATGGTAGGAAAAGCCAGAGAAAGAAAATTTATTGTTACCGAGTCGAATTGAAAATTCTAGTTGACCCGTAAATCTCCTAAACAACGTAATGGTTACTGGTTTTCTATAAGTTTCATGTTGTGGTACACGCTTTAACGAAATATTTGAACAAAGTCCTAAACTCTGTTGCATGCACTATTATTCATAGATTATAAGAACATATTATAAGTTGCTTTACTTATTTTAAAATAAAATAAAGTGGTAATTTATTTTTGATATAAATCTTTTCCGTTTATTAAAATAAACGTTGTTACACTTTTACTCGTATAAAGTTAAAATATAAAAGTAATGATGTTGGTAACCATGATCAAGTAAAACACAAAATCAATTGTTTCAAAGTAACCCAGATGATAATCTCACACGTATTCTTCTAAAACAAACGACTCACATCGTATACAGCTCTGAGCCTAAGGCTGGACAAATCGAAGACAAAACAAAAACTTTTAGTGGAGGTTATAATACGATTATGACCCTCAAGCTATAACAGATCTCACAGTGACATTTACTAACGGTTTGGAAAACTCCTTACAACTAATGTAATTAATTTCTTAACTTATAACAAATATATTTTTTTTTACTTCTGCACATTTTCATTCGTTTAGTTTCCGATTACAATATAATTTTAAGTTATAATCGTATACTTATATATTTACAGCACGATAAATATAAGAAAATATTTATTTTAAATTTAGATTAAGATAAAAAATAAGCTCTTTAATTTTGTTGGATAGTAAATTGGTCGTTTGTACAGTATTAATTATTATAAATAATGTTTCCAAATGCTAATTTTATGGTTAACTAGCTGTTATCTGCGGCTTCACTCGCGAAAAATTAAAACGCATTTTAAATAATAACCTGAATAGCACTATAGAATCGTTGTTTATGTATTACCATACGACTTCCTTTGCAGTAACAGAAAGCCTTCGTTTACCTACACATTTTAAATACAGATGGTATTTTTATAAATTATATCCCCGTATAAGATTGCCATAGTATCTTGCAGGGCCCATGGGGTGGAGCCATAAGATTGGATGTACACAATATCAGGTGTATATGTGAATGTGATATTTAAGCTATCTTTTAGTTATTTTTGCGTGATGGAACTCCGAATATCCATACATGCAAACGTTCACATTTATAATAATAGTAGGATGATAAGATAATAAATATTAACCGTACTAATGTACGCTGAATTTTGAAAGCAAAAACAAAATCGCCTTACACTCTGAAAATAATTGTTGAAAAAACAGTGTTCTTAAGCATATTTTCGGATATCATGATTTTATGTATTGTATTGGGCGTCTCGCTGGCTCCTTTTAGTGTGAGAGGTCACAGGTTAAATAATCATGGTGCCCAAATAACCTTGAGAGAGACCGATGTCCCCAACAATATTTGATAGTAAAATTCCATTGGCGTGGACGGTAAAACATAAAAAACAAGTTAATTGAATATTTAGGTAGTAATTTTTAAAGGGAAAGGAGAGTAATTTGTATTGTTTTCTATAATTTTGTATGTTTTAGTATACAATAGTTTTATTGTTATTTAATGACTTTATGGACAGTTCTATTGATGCAAAACATATTGTAAATTTTAATTAAAAATAGGATATTAAAATATTATTAATAGAGCTAAAAAAAATAAATGAACCATGTTGGACATGGTCATTAACCAAAAGTCTAAAAATGAAATAAAGAAAACGTTTTCCCGACTATATCTATAGGTGAGGAGGGTATCCTGGCTACAGTAATGGAAAAATTATCCTCCGAGTATTATGAAGGGTTGACGAGACCTACCGTCGTAATCCCTTTGATGAATAAAATGAAGAAAAATATAACGGCATCAACTACATTTTAGGAATTTATTTATGGCCTTCTTAAAATCAATTAATAAAATAACATATTACGCATTCAATTATAAATTGACATTTTCCTACATTCCTATAGCAAATTATAAGAAATCTATCTTAAGAGTGATTTAATTAATACTTTCTTTTTAATTATTGTTTTATAAAGCTAATTAACTCATTGAATGGCATTCCCTAAACATATTTATATCAATATAAATTACTGTATGTGGGTTTGTTAATCTTTTTGGTGGTTTAAATAAATAGATAAAATTCAAATGGCTCAATTTTACTCTCTTTCTTTCCTATTAGCTTGATAATCTGCAGCTTATAGAATTGTATCGTTACTTTATTTCGATACCTAGTTTAATATTGGTTTAAATCTGTGAAAGTGACGCAAATCGAAGGTTATAAAATAATAAAGTAGTTATTTACATGCTAGCAAAGGCTCGACATGACGCTCAGCTCCAATAACAAACTGTTATTTTATCGTTTTTCAAGCTACCATTTTCTAATATGTAGAGCAATATAATGAATAGTGTGTCTTAGTTTAAAAAAATTAAAAATCACCATATTTATTAAATGTAAATCTGTGAACCACCACATATATATGTATCTGTATCCAAGTATGTTAATAATTATCATAGCTGTTAGAAACTAATATTTACGTACCATATTTTGTCAAAATATATTTTAGCACATAGGATATTAACGAGTCATAATTCATAGGAAATATCACTATTTAACTGTCGAAATTACAATTTCACAACTATATAGCCTAAATATAATTTCATTGAAATATAAAAGTAATTTGTATATGTTATATAATTACTATTTATTAGCGTCACAGCAAATAACAACTAAAATGAAGACAATATTTGTAATTTTATATTTCCTGTTATTTGTCATTGGGGGGAGATTTGACTAATAATTAGCAACAAATTAAGCTATGAATCAATCCTTATCTTGCAAAATATTAGTTTGTATTCCATTTCAATAAAAATGTTAGGCTTACGCAGTTAACCTGTTTGTGTCGTGACTAGCTGCACGCAATTCATTGTACCAGGAGAGCCTAATGAGCTCAGATAACAACTCCTCCCACGCCACCTCAGTCGCGTGATGATCACATAAAGCTCCCGACAAATACTTTGTGCGAAACTAGAGTAGAAATAACAACCTGCGCTTTCCTATTAACAGAGTTGTTGCCTATTAATTCATAAGTCATAAGTAATTTATCCGGCCAGATGTTGACATTACATTAATGCATTGGCTAAGTCTGAAAATAAAATAAGGAAAACTAGGTTTGCAAAGGAAAAGCACTTGGCTTGGGAGTTTCATTGAAAAAGGTGGTATACACAGCTAACTCACCTGAAGAAACTGGTTCAGACGAGCACAGCAACAAATAAAGTATTTTACACACATATTAAATAAATATTTCGTCTCCATTTGAGAATTCTCCTGATGTAGAGGGATACTGAGGGAGACAGTCTGCCTCTACATCTGAAGAAGACTCAAATGGAGACGAAATATTATGTAATATGTGTGTAAAATACTTTATTTCTTGCTGTGCTCATCTGAACCAGTTTCTTGAAGTTAATTAGCTGTGTTTCCCACCAATTTCAATGAAACAATAAGAAAAATTAATAATAACTTATAATACAAAACAAAATACAATTTGTATATACAATTTGATATTTAATCATAATTCACATAGTCTGCCCGTCAGCAATAAAATCACGGACCCTGTAGTAGCAACCTGAAAGAAGCATTGCTTTGAGTTGTCTTTTAAAATTTACAGGGTTTGACTCAGCTTTCAAATGGTACGGCAAAGCGTTGAAAAGGTGGATACCATTATAAAGAAGATGTTTCGTGAAAAACGTTGTTGAATGTCTGGGGAATTTTAAATTCATACTATTGCGCAAAGAGTAAGAGAAATTTGAAGAATTTGTGTTGCAGAGTAATTTTTTTTAATAATTGTTGTTTATTATTTCCCCATTCACGTAAAGAAGTATTACGCCTAAATGTTATCTTTAGTAACTTAATTTATAAACCAAGAACACATAGGTTTAATTAAGAGAATTATCTACTTTTAATTATTGGTCTTCTTTTATCCCTTGCAGCAATATCTTTTATTTTTATATTTAAAATAAGAATTGACTCAAAATCATAAAACATTCATTAAATTCATGAAGCATAAGTTTTTAAAACTTCCTACTTCAGAGAGTGTAAAAGGCATTAAAACTTATTTTACATCATTACTTAAATTTGTATTTTAGTTATGAGACCACCCACTAATATTATTAGTAAAATATCTGCGTTCATGTATTTAAATCTGAGACTTCAAGTACAGCTTATGCAGGTATAATGTATGGGCGATTAAGCTAATAAGTTAGTTAACTGACAATTTTTACTGGCTCATGAACAAACAGTATTAATTTGAGTGTTATTATTTGCTTTCCACTAAATTTTTAGTTGGCTTACGTTCTTACTTAAAGTAAGAACTTACTCTTGCATAAAACAGTTTGTATAACAATTTTATTTATTTATTTGAATTTCCTGGGTCTTATTAATACCAATTTAAACTATATTTTACATCATGTCGTCTTTTGAGGTTTTCAAAGATAAACAATTGTTAAGGTTTGCCAAGAATACACTTCATATTTTTCCTTTTTAAATAAATGGTAAAATTTTAGGTAAATATGGAAATTTATTAGTCCCACCTCATAATATATATTGCAATGAGTAATTTATATTTAAATGTGAACATTCCATAACATAAGCTAACAGAACAAAAAGTAACTGCTTAAATATCTGCTTGCTGTAAAATGATAGCTAAAAAACTTACTAAAATTATGACTTTTGAATATTTATAGCTTGTATTCGAATGAATCAGCAGTAAAGTTATCCACTCTTGAATTTGCAAATGAAATCTTTGATACTTACAGAATCAAAACCTAATAGTTGCTATAAGTTCCTACGATTTACAGGGTGGGGTTTAAATCTCCCCCTCAATGACATATTTATACATTTATTAAAATATCAACATCGTACCACCACCGACTAGATTACAACTTTAAAATGATTTTGATCTTGACAAATAATAATAACAATTAAAAAAAATTGTGTGTATCGTAACTTTATGTGTATCCTAAAACAACAATTAAAAATTATGGTTCACATCCTACTTTAAATTAGTGAACAAAATTTGGAATCCAGTAAATCTGTTCTAAAAATGCAGTCGAACATCGTCAAAATAAGTACCTACTACCTAACAATGATTGGCAGGACTGACATTTTTAACAAATGTAAATATAGATTAGGTAGGAGACACCTTAAAACTCATAACACTAAGAAAATAACACTAAATAAAATTCGGAATCAATGTACATGCTTGAAATAACTGTTTCAGGAAAAACAGGAAACAGGAAAAACTATTTCAATCACTAACACCATCTTTTTGTTCATGAAGGAAATTTGTAATCTAAATTTATATTTATTTAGGCATAAATCTTACCAAGTCTTTGTAAGGTAAAGATTTATAAAAGATGAAGTTTTTGGTACAGAAAGTATTTATAACTTACCATAAGATATTTCAAATGCAATGCTGTATGCACCAAAGACATGCAAAGGTTTAGGTTTAGTAAAAGCTCTTTGGGAGGCTCCAGTGCAGCAAATACATATTTGAAATGTTTTGGAAAACCTAAATAACCTATATATAAGTCAATTTTGAAAGAAAAGTTAATTTGTTTCAAAAAATTTTAATTAGAAGATGTTAGTCCTAACCAATTTAAATGAGGCAAGAACTCAAAAAAAGAGAATATGAAAACTGGTGCCCATTACCATACAAAGGACGAGAAGTTAGCCTTTTTTAAGAATATGTCCCAGTCAATGTACCTTTTCACCAGATGGAAAGGCTCACAATATCAGAATATAAAGAATCCATGAAAATTGTTGGTGATGTTGCTCCTGTGAGGTCAAATTCTGGCAGATCCAAGGAAGACACCAAGTGCAGGCGATGTTCTAGTACTGAGAATTATGTACATGAGTCGTTGCCACATATCCTCGGATTTTTTCCATTTAGAGGATCTTGAGGAATAATAGGGATCACCCAATTAGAAAAATTATTGCCGATTCCTTCCGAGAAAATAATTTTACAGTCTTTGAGGAAGTGCCCTGTATATCAGAAAAATGTTCAAACAGGAGATGTGATATTGTGGTATTAGATTTAAAAAAACACTGGTTATATTATTTACCTTACTGTGAGATTTGAGACTTCTAAAACTCAAACTGATGAAGTGGACAGCGAAAAAAAATAAAACTTACTAAAAGATTTCTAAAAGAAAAATACGTAATGATCAAATATGAAGTAATTGGACTATTATTTGGATCAAGAGAAACCATATTAAAATTTTGTGTTTATTTTGGTAAATATTCTCCCTGAAAAATGAAGTTTTAAAGAATACTTTTGTTACAACCTTAAAACATTATGTCGCAATTATAAGAAACCATTTATATGCTCAACATTGAAAATTCAAAATCAACTAAAAATTGTATTCTAATTGTTAATGCCTGTACTGCATCCTTTGTATTTTATACAGCTTTCTGGATGCAGAAGGAAGGTTGTTAATTTATAATAAATAAATAATCTTGTTATATATATATATATGTGGTAACATCCAAATCCAGTTTATTAAATTCGGGCAGATATTATTTCTCCTTTTGGTATTTTCCACTTAATTATTTCAGCATGATCTATTGTAAACCCACTGTATGGATGATGGTTAAGGTTCAAACTAATGGCTCAAGTATCATCGTGTGTATGGATGATGGTTAAGGTTCAAGCTAATGGCTCAAGTATCATCGTGTGTATGGATGATGGTTAAGGTTCAAGCTAATGGCTCAAGTATCATCGTGTGTATGGATGATGGTTAAGGTTCAAGCTAATGCCTCAAGTTTCTCACATTGGGCCTTTTCAAAGTGCGCTGGCCACAGATTGTTGTTCCAAAGTGATTACTGCAGTTTAAAGAACTTTCGCTTAAACCACCTTGTACCTTGTCTAGCAACGACCAAAGGTCATTAGAGGCTAACTAATGCAGCAACCGTGGTCATCTGAAACTTCAACTATTTGATTTGCATTGCAGCTTTTTGTCAAACTGGGAATAGGCTGCTAAATATCACAGTTATGTAGGATATTAAAAAATAATGTATATATATATATATGAAATAAATAATTAAAACATACACTGGATGAATAAAATACATCTTACAATACACGAATAAACACGCTAATAAATTAATTAATTAAATCATATAAATAAATTAATTCAATATACAATAGGTTTATCGTGACTTCACTCAATTTACTTATTTGTTTTTTACCAAGAGCTAGTAAACCGAGTATGAACAACAACACCCTTTATGATATCTTACGTGGTGGGAGTTGATTTTCCTGTTATTATCATCAGTCGGCCCATCACTGTTGTAAAATTCAGTAGATTCCACAAACTTAGTACATTACAACTATAACTTAAGAAACTTATAGAAATTAAATAATTACTTAGTTCAAGTCTTTTCTAGTTATTGAATTTAATAGTTAGAATTTTATAAACTGAACCGTAAGTATAGACTACGTGTACTAATCGATTAGATAGTGTTAGAAAAATAATGTTTATAAATAACGTAGCCTCGGGCACAAACAGAGTGATGATCTCGTATTTAACTCTATTGCACCAGTTTTAACCGTATTTGGATGAAGCATATTGTTTTTAATTACCACCAGTTGACTAGTATGAGTTCATAGAACCATTTAATTTATTAATTTATTTTGTTTAGAAACAGTAACGGAATAAAATGAGCCAATCACAAGTAGTAGATAAATCAGCCCTATTTTCCACATTATACTCGGAGGTTGACACAATAAATGAGTGTCCCTATTAAAACGATTACTCATTGTTATTGGAATAAATGTAACCAAAATATAAGTTTTGTTATGTAATTTATAAGTTTTCTATATAATAAAATACAAAATCAAGTTCGATTAAGAGTTACCTCTTTGTGATGGTAATTCAACGTGAATAATATTATTAAGTCCAAAATCAGACCTAACTGCCTGGCTTTAACAAATTTCTTGTATTTAGAATCTCGGATGTTTAAGTTTGTTGATTTTACGACAAATTTACATAAGAAACGTAAATTAAACACACTTACAAACACGTAAAACCGACCTATATACTCATAAACTAATGGTCTAACACACGTAGCCTCTACGTAGGCACACCGTTGAGGTTGGTAGCCACTTGAGAGGTTTATGTAATTCTGGCTTGGCTCGAATACAGTTTTTATGAGTTTCTAGAAATGACGTAAAAATTAGTTGAATCACTTTCATCTCGCATCCTTGATAAATGTACTTGTTTGATTATGATCGTGGGGGAGGACTTAATCTGGTTATAGACTCTGGTGACTTAAGTCTTCCCTTCTCTCCTAATAGAACACGGCCCAACAATCGAGCTACTCCTGAGACAAGAGCAGCTTTAAGAAATCCTACATACTTCAAATTTCCCCTATTAATGTGACTTGCAAATATAGGTAAAACCAGCTAAATAGGTTGTTGATAGATTTTCGTCACAAATTTCATAAGGTTTCTGTAGAAAAAAAGTAAAAAAGGTACAGTTAAAAAGTTCTTGTAAAACATAAGCTTATAGAATTATAGTCAAGGTAATGAATGTATAAAGTTTATAAAAAACTACATAACACTCTAAAATATTCTGATTCGATTAAACAAATCAACTCTCAAATTTGGATGATAACTAATTAAGATTAGAGTTTTATGGTTTTGTTAATATTTAAAACAAAACTGGTCAACTGGATAACCAATCAGCGATGTGGCTCGGGGCTACGTTGCGTTGCACTGCAAGCACAGTGATGCAATATGCGTACATAACTGATGTGCGAATAGCTGGTAAATAAAGACTTCAGGCGTTCCGAGAGATCAGATATTATCAGCTGGCTTTACATTTATTTTGAATTAGAAAATAATTAACGTGATGATTTGGTAATAAGTAAATGAACGGGTTTTAACGCCAAATATGTTCGTACGAGACGTAAGCAATTTCATTGATACTAGTGGCTTACAGGAGCTATAGCCCTTAACATGTGATTTTTGTGTAAGTGGATAATCACAGCTGATCATTAGTTCATTTTAGCGAGTTTCCCTTATAGGGAAGAAGCTATTACCGTAGGTCTCATGGTGAGACTTAAGCCCGAGACCACGATAATTTTTTGTTTTGAGGTCTCCAGAAGCCAAAAACACTATTCGTTCAAATTTATATATATGTATATATATATATATATATATATATATATATATATATATATATAAATATATATATGTGTCCGTGAATGCGATAACTTGAGAAAAAAACTCCGATTTCGATGAAATTTGGCTCAAATGTGTAAAGTGACATTTATGACTTTTAAGTTCGAAAACCAGAAAAATCGGACCATGGGAAGGGGGGTTTATGGGGGTTTTAAATTTTCTAAAAATCAGTTTTTTGCATTTTTCACCTAAAAATTTTTTAAACACTTAATTTTGGTTTTGACCATGTTATAGAGCTTAAAAAAACAAATAATATAGTATTTTGAATTATTAACCTAGGTTAAGTGGTTGCGGAAAAATCCAAAAAAAACCTGCTCATAAAATCTCCCATGTTAATCTTATGGGAAAAAGATTTTTGGCTTTCCTCAGTTAATTTTACTTTAATCTTAACATTTGCTTTTACCAATCACTTCAGCTCCACAAAACAATCATTTTGGTGTTTAAACTGTGATTCTACGTCCAACCGTTGCAGAGATATTCAAAGTGCTAAACACAATACGTTGTCCAATGTTATCCTTATGGAGAATAAATAAAATTTGATATCTCGATTATTTATGAATTTATATTGATGAAACTTGGTATATGGCTTCATGTTGTACTGGTATATTGATATTTGCACAAAAAATAAATTTGTTGTTGATTGTCCCCGTAGCAGCTAACCTGCATACACAGCCCTAATGTTATTCTTATGGAGAATATGTAAAGTTTTATATCTCCCTTAATTATGAACATAAATTATTAAAACTTGGTAATGTAGCTTCACCTGGTTCAGTTATATTGATAATTACATAAAAACTCATTTCTTAAATTCCTCGTTGCAGCAAACCTGCGTACTCCGTCCTAATGTTATTCTTATGGAGAATAAATAAATTGTTATAAATCACTTATTTATAAATGTATTTTTGTGAAACTTTGTAAGTGGCTTTATGTAGGTGTGAGAAACATATAAATGCATTGGAAATTCGCTGAGTACGCAGGTTTGCTGCGACGGGGGTATTTCTTAATACAAATACTGTAATGAAACTTCCATAAAAAACTCATTGGATCTTTGAAGACCAGTAGAGCGTAGCCCACGTAATTTTTGACATTTCTGATATTTTTCCCAGCGTCCGTGTCCCTCTAGCTTTAAAATGAATCGTCATAATCTAACTAAACTTCTTTCTAGCATGAGATATTTCGTGGGGACCAATTCCCTTACGGAATTAAAAATAAATATGAATAATTGTTCGTTAAGTTTACCGTTAATAATGCAATCGAATAAATAAACACGTTACTGTGTGTTGAAACACAAGCAAATGTACTAACGAAATACCCCCGTCGCAGCAAACCTGCGTACTCAGCCAATTTCCAATGCATATATATATGGGTATCACTACTATCTAGAGCCACTTACCAAGTTTCACAAAAATACATTCATTAATAAGTGATATATAGCATTTTATTTATTCTCCATAAAAATAACATTAGCATTGAGTACGCAACAAGGAAGGTTTACTGCAACAAGGAAGATAAGAAATGTGTTTTTTTTTTGCAATTATCAACATAACTCAACCAGGTGAAGCTACATACCAAATTTTATTAACTTAGGTTCATAACTAAGGGAGATATAAAACTTTACTTATTATCCATATGAATAACATGGGGCCCGAGTATGCAGGTTTGCTGCTACCGGTAAAAATAAAAAAAACATTTTTTTGTGTTACTATCAATATACCACAACTAGTTGAAGCCACATACCAAGTTTCATCAATATACATATATAAATAATCAAAATATAACACTTTATTTATTCTCCATAAGGATAACATTGGACAACGTACTGTGTTAAGCACTTTGAATATCACTGCAACGGTTGGGCGTAAAACAACAATTATAACGCCAAAATGATTATTTTGTAGAGCTAAACTGATTGGTAGAAAAAATGTGGAGTTTTTAGTGAAATTATCTGAGGAAAATCCAAAAACCGTATTCCCATAAGATTAACATGGGAAATTTTATGGACACATTTTTTTACTTTTCTCCACAACCACTAAACCTAGCTTAATGATTCAAAATACTAAATTGTTTGTTTTTTTAAGCTCTTTAAAATGGCTTTTACCAAAGTCTAGTGTTTTTAAAATCTTAGGGTAAAAAGTTCAAAAAACTGATTTTTGAACAATTTTAAACCCCCATAAAACCCCCTTCCCATAGACCGATCGATCTGGTTTTCGAACTTAAAGTCATAAATATTACTCTCCAAATTTGTGCCAAATTTCATCAAAATTGGGCGCTTCTTTCAAAAGTTATCGCGGTAACGGATACACACACATATATATATATATATATATATATATATATATATATATATATATATACATATATAAATTTGAACGAATAGTATTTTTGGCATCTGGGGACTTCAAAACAAAAAGTTATCATAGTCTCGGGCTTAAGTCTTACCACGCCACCTACAGTAATAGCTTCTTCCATATAGGGGAAATTCGCTAAAAATAAACCGTATTGCTTCGTTTGGTTTGAAAAGTAAGTATTATATTTATTTAGTCTTTCGGCACGCCATGTTCGTTGTTCGTCGTGTATTCGTAAGCGCGGTATCAAAACAAATCAAAACTTCAGTAAATTTCCTTTCGCACACATATTTCAAAGAACACTTGAAATACTTGAAAGCCTGTCCACACGTTTTACCCTCTTTTGAATTTAGACCAGTTAAGATCATAGATATTAAAGATATTGTAAGAGGTTTTATGAACAAAAATTCTGCGGGATGGGATGATATACCATGTACAATTTTAAAACAAGTTATCGATGTGGTAGCTAAACCTCTCTGTTTAATAATTAATCAGTCTCTGTCTTGTGGTTACTTTCCAAGTCAGCTCAAATATGCTCAAGTAACGCCTGTATTTAAAAGGGGAGATGCACAAGATGTGGGTAACTACCGCCCAGTGTCTGTTTTGCCGGTTATATCAAAGATTTTTGAAAAGGTTGTCGCCAATAAAATTATGACCTTTTTTGAATCTCATAATATTTTTTCTTCGGTACAATATGGGTTCAGGCCGAATCGAAACACTACAATGGCTGCTTCTAAGCTTTTGAATCAGTCGCTCAGGCCTTGGACGAATCGCAGAGGATAACTGGTTTGTTCTGTGATTTGTCCAAGGCCTTTGACTGTGTAGTTCACAATATTTTATTGGCAAAATTACAATTTAAGTATAATTTTTCACAAAGGGCAATGATTTGGGTAGAATCATATTTAGAGAATCGCAGACAAAGAGTTATAATTAAAAGAAATTTAAACAAAACCTTCTCAGAATGGCGTTATATAAGTGTTGGGGTTCCTCAGGGATCTATATTAGGCCCAATTTTGTTTTTGATCTATATAAATGATCTTGATTGTTGTGTTAATTCAAACAATATTTTATATGCAGATGACACTACAGCCCTAGTTACTGGCACTAATTATTTACAGCTTCAATTAAACACTTTAAAAGTTTTAACTGATCTCTCCAACTGGTTTCATGCAAATGGCCTTAAACTCAATAGTAGTAAAACGGATGTGGTGCTCTTTAAATCCGCGCAAAGCAGTGTTTCAGATGTTGCATTTTTGGATTTGGATGGAAACAAAATGCCACCTAGTGTTCATACTAGTTTTTTGGGATTTTTACTAGATTCTAACTTGAACTGGGAGAAACATTTAACCATGATCAGTAAAAAATTAAATAGTGCATGTTTTCAAATGTTGGTTTTAAGGAGATTAATTGACCAGGATACAAGACTGGTTGTTTATTATTCTTATTTCTATTCTAATTTGCAATAAGGAGTTGAAATATGGGGAACATCTACAGAAATTATGACAATATTTAAAATTCAGAAAAAAATTATTAGGATCATGACTTTTTCAAATATTAGGACATCTTGCAAGCCCATCTTTAAACAATTATGTTTGTTGACGCTGCCTAGTTTGTATATTTATTGATCCTTGATTCTTCTTAAAGTTAATTTCTCGTCTGTCTTATCCAAACAGTATGAGCATAATTATAACACTAGAAACAAAAATGACTTGCAGTATCAAATACATCATTTAACTTTGTTTGAAAAAACCCATGGTTATTTTTGTAAAAGGCTTTACAACAAACTTCCCTCAGCCCTAAAATCAGATTTTGACACAGTTGGTTTCAATTCTAAGATGAAATCGTTTTTGCTGAATAGATGTTATTATTCTGTGAATGAATATTTAAATGATAGTTTTTAAATTGAAGTCCGGAACTCAAATTCTAGGTTTCAATCTAATTATTTTTTTTAAATTGAGGTCTGTATCTGTGCAATCCCCTTTTTTCTCACTTTCCCTTCTCACTTTCCCTTTTATACTTTGCAGTCTTTTTTTTGGGTTGTTTATACAAGTTTTAGGTTATGTATATTAAGGTATATTAAGATATTGACAATGTCATCTGTTAAAATAGCTTTGCTGTTGTAAAACGTTTATGTGACAATAAAAAATTTTGATTTTGATTTTGATTTTGATTTTTGAACACCAAAACTACTTAAAGAAGGAGGCCAAAATTTCAATGGGAGAAATCGGCGTCCATTTTCTAAAACGGTTGGGTTTAAATTTGAATATTAATTGTATTGTATATTTATGATTCATTGGGGCTGCTGTCAATAGGGTGTTTTGCTTTTAGAATTTTAATATTATCATAATTGTATTTTATATAATACAATTTTAAGTTTTTCTAAGTCTACTTAAATTCAGTGTTAGACAGGCTGCCATGTTTGAGGTTATGTTAACGTTTATTATTTATTTTACTTTTAACACTTTCAATTTACTTTACACCTCAATTGACGCTGCTCTTAAGATTCTTGAGACTCTGTAGGGGCATTTTCTATGTTGTTAGACTATTAATAAAATACAAATCGTATTAATAGATTTTTCAATGTTGAATTATGTTTTTCTAAACAACTTAAATATAGGGTTAGAATGTTTTAGGCCATGTTTAGCGAAAATCTTGACTTATTAATGCCCATATTGTTATTATCAACTTCAAATATTGTGAAAAATATACACAGGACTAAATAAATATCTCTATAGTTAAATTAGTCTCAATTGTTAATTTGCATTTGCGTTGGTCCTATGAAACATTTTTGCATAAGGAAATCTGTTATTCATCAAATATCGTATTTTTTACAATAGGTCGTTACCACTATATCAACCACGTAATTTAAGCCTCTATCCAAGCCCTGATTGAAATCTCATGGCTCAATAAATAAAACTAAGCGTTTACAAAAGTATACCAAATAAAAAACTGCATTACACCTATTGTTTATACTATATTGGTCTATATCGGTATATATTGGACTAATAGTTTGTGATTATGGTAGGACCAATATTTGTGCCAACGGAGATAAAGTTTAACGAGTAAAAAAAAAATTATAATACAATTTTTTTAAATAATAGAACACTTAGTTTGCTTAAAATCAAAGATACAAGATTTTGGTACTAGGACCTTATCTGTATGAACTACCTATCGTGTTATAATATGAACACTTGCACTTCAAGGACTTATTTAAGTATAACGTTGTTTATATGATTTGAAAGCTGCTAGGGAGTGTTTGCGTTGAGTGGAGCTTCCTTACAGAAACATTGTAAACTGAATGTTAACATATGTGTATTGGTAGTAACTACATGTGAAGCTCGCATTCGTAGTTTTAACCTCGCTTCATCCAGAGGAGAAAAATAAATTTTGTTTTACTAAAACAATACACATTTGTAGAACACTGTTTAATTACACCTTGAAAGAAACAAGAAATCATCTAGCACCTTAAGAGGGGTTTGTTCCTGCTTCTCCCTTATTTATTTATTTACACCAACGGATTACAACATTTTACAATACTTATTAAATATTATTTTAATATCCATCAAATATTATTAAGAGACATTTCCAAGATGGTAGTAATATCAAGCATACATGCACTAAGAGATCATAAAATATTAACAAAGTAAACTACAACTAATTAAGCAAAATGGTAACAATATATCAGCAACAAGCAGTAATAGATCTATCATGCAGCAATTCAGGTATAATAGCTAACAATTAATAAATTAATAGACACAGACTAAGTAAAACTAATAAATAATAACTTAATAACAGGTGACATGAATAAATAAAATTGAAAAATGAATGAACTGTTGAAATAAAACAATGAAAACACAATCACTGCTTTATGATTGTGCCATCTTTAGTTTGAAGGACATCGGAGATTCGTTTAAGAAGTCCAGGAACAAACCTCTTAATGTTATCTTTCAAAGTCAGTCCTTCTTCAACGGATCATCCAAAACCTTTGATTTATGACAAATGTTAAATATCAAAAATATACCTAGCAATGAGTAGAACTTCCATATCACAAATAATTCACCCATAACAATATTTAATTAATATATATTTTGGTATTTTATCAAACGATTATTGTTTGTTATAAAAACATTTTCTCAAGGATTTCTACATTTTCTATTAGTTTCTATTTTATCTATCTTTTAAATTGCATGATCAAAAATATAAGCAACATAATATAATTATTGAAATATTTTGTTTATAGCTCTTGCATACGCTCATTTAAAGTGAATTCCTCCATAACTCATTATTAATGTACTTCCCTGAATATGTAGAGAAATTATATATGTATCATTAGCTGACTCATAATATCCACGCTGATATATAAATAAAAACATAACTTAAAACCTATTTACTTAGGTATTAATCCCTTTCGTACTTAACAACTTGTCAGTGCACTGCCAGAATGCATATTGCATGCTGCACGCCTAGCATGTTAGCTGCCAATAGCCGTATACAAGAGGCCAATTTATTTTAAATTGGTATGATTTGTTGCCTTATACTAGGAATTACTATATTAACGTTAGATTTCAAGTTTCTTTAAAACTACAAAACATTCAAATTTATAATTTTTTAGAAGACAAATTTATTCATTTAGTAAACTGTTCTATGTCAACATAAATACCAATTGAGAATTACTGTGCTTATAAACGTAACAGTATGTTATTAATTTACATCCTATTGAATCAGATATCACTTTCTAGTTTCTTAGTCATGCACTGGTACTTTACTATTTAAAATCTGTTTAGGCATTTTATAAACGGATGTTTTTTTAGAATTCTTAATATATTTGTGAATCCAAAACTACAAATCTCTAATGTTTTACAGTACTTAGATACTTTCCGTATAATCAAAGACACCGTAAACACTTCGTTCACCTTGTAACTGTAATATACAGAGATGAGCAAAGAAAAGTAAAGTCTTAGCTTTAGTTCTTTGAAACGCATTTCGTATTGTTAGGCCATGAGCTGTACAAAGCAATTGGACAAGAGCCAAACTATCAGGGAAAACATTACCTTGATTTTAAAGAACATCTTGCGGTCTCGTGTCTTCATTTGTTTGCTAATGACTACATTTATAGATTTAATATTCACTTCAGAAAACAAAAGACTACTTTATATATTCTAATTATAAAAACTAGGACATCTAGCTGCTTGAATTTGAGCAAATATATTTTTTTCATTTTGGGAATATCTAGCTCATAATGTACCGTGTTAATAGTTTACATTGTGATGTAATTCTAGAAGTTTTGCTAAAACAGCTGATCTTGTTTCTGTACTGTTTGTTAGTATCAACAGCTGATGTTAAATGTCCAATCACACTTATTTATATTCTTATATGAGATTAAAATTGGAACTTTAAAAGCCCAGGGGGCAAAGCCCTGGAGGTAGTCGTCTTCCAAACCTCCAAAAGGCAAATCTAGACGCCAAGGGCTTTCAACTAATACATAAACCATGATGTAAAAAACCTAATAGTTTCAAAGGTAGCCCGTTCACAGAAATTGCCTTAATTTTTAATAAGATTATGATAAAACCACTACTCTAATTATTTTAATGTAAGACATATACTTTTAACTACTGCGTACTTATTTACGTGGTGCCACTAGATAAGTTTGCTAGTGGTTTATTATACTTGTTCCAGTTGTTTAAGTATTTGAACTCACCAAACCTTTCGCTTCAGTAATAATCAGGTAGTTTGAAATATAAAATCGAGCTCTGTATTTTGAAGCCTATACCAAATGTTGGTCGTTGCTTGACATGGTTCAAGGTGGTTTAAGTGAGAGGTCTTTAAACTACACAGTAATCACTTTGGAACAACAATTTGTGGCCAACGCACTTTGAATAGGCAAGATCTCAGAAACTTGAGCCATTATAATGAACCGCAACTAAAATCCTCACAATGGTCTTACAAGAGATAGCGCTGAGATAATATAGTTATTTAATGCATTGCTTGAATAATAATTTGTACTCTAAATATAAGGGCAATGAGTACACTAACTTAACCGTAACGTTGTTAAAAATCATAACTTTGACATTTAAAATAAAACATAATTTTAATCGTTTCAATTATTTAAAGAATGGAAGGAATTCAAAGTTATTCACTATTTTATTTTATTTACATATTTACTTAAGATGAACTTAAACATGTTGTATTTAGCCTATGTATTGTAATATAATTCTCAATGAAATATTACCACTTTCATGTAATGTTAGATGGTAAGAAAATGGTGTCCTCACGGAACTCCTGCAATCTTGACATACCAGCCAGTTGCAAATCATGTTTGTACGCATATTGCATCACAGTGCTTGCAGTGTAACGGAGCTTCGACTCCAGTTTATCAGTTTTGTTTTTAATATTGTTGAATTATAAAACTCTAATTTTAATTAAATATATTCCTAATTTGAGAGTTGATTTGTTTAATCATAGTATTTTAGCGTAGTTTGTGGTTTTTATAAACGTTATAAATAGCCTTGGCGTAAATTATATAGCTAGTGATTTAAAGGATTTATTTTTTTATTTATCTAGTCAAAATTTATCAAACCACTTCGGAAATCAATCAACCACCTATTTAACTTAATTTACAAAGACTTTTGCAAGACAACATCAATAGGGGATATTGGTAAGTTGAACAATTTTCCACAGCTGCGTTTGTGTCAGGAGCAGCTCGAGCGTTAAGGGCCAGCACCGTTGGCCGTAGACGGAAGACTAAAGCCACTGAAGAGGGCTATAACCAGGTTACGGCCCTCCACGCTGATTACTATCTCATAAAGACATTTATCAAGGAGGGGAGAAGTCAGTGCTCCAACTAGGTTTTACAATATTTCTATAATATGTTGTAAAAATTCTATTATACAGTGTTACAAAACTGTGTAGCGTGCTATGCAGAACCGGATTCTACATTCAAAAATAAGACTAGAATATACAGTAACATTTTTTCGATTTTGACTCAGTTTAGCCGTAATCCGCCATTTTGTATTAATTTCGAAATAAATAATAAATCAAAACCGCTTGGGGATATTTTTATAAAATTTTGTATCAACATAAAGTTTTTTTTTATAATTTTCCAACAATATTTTTCTTTAAACTTGTCAAATGTCAATATGGTGGCCATTTATAGGTTTGAAAGTCAAATTTCATGAAAAATAGCCACTAAAGCAAAACTCCAAGAAGTCAAATTGAAATATATTTTTAATCCAAATCCGATGACTCTTTGATTGTAAAAATCGGTTATTATACAAAATGTTTTGGTAATTTTTAATAATATATTTAAAAATGGCGACCATTTAAAAATTTCAAAGTCTAATTCCATGAAAGATAGCTTATACAATTTGTGTTGTTTAGTTATTTAACTAAAACAACATTTACAGGAAATACAATTTAAAGCACTTGTAATTCAATAGTAAAATTCACTAGTGAACTTCAATTTTTTAAAAAGCCGCCATTTTGAATTTTATTATTACAGATTACCATAACCTTTTTGTTTATTTACCGATGTTTACAATCAAAGTGGCATTGGATTTGGATTAAAACGTTCTTTAATATTAATATCTTGTAGAATTCTATTGAAGTTGCTAGTTTTTATGGAATTCCACTTTGAAATCTTTAAATGGCTGCCATTTTAAAATTTGATAAGTATTTGTTGGAACATTTTAATACAAAAAAACCCTATTGAGATACCAAATTTCATAAAAATATCTCCGAGGCGTTTAAAATTATTAACTATTTAAAAAAATACAATATAGCGGATTTCAAAAAGATTGTAGTGTACATTTTCACTTATTTTTATGTAGAATCCGGTTCTGCATAGCACGCTACGCATTTTTTGACACTCTGTATATCACACGAGCCAAACCAGGACGTACATTTCAAGGTTGGAATTGCATAAAAAGCTAAAAGACTACCAACCGCAACCTCATGCCTACCTTTCAGGCTATGTATGAAAAAAAGACTTGCTATCATAAGTATAAAAGTAGGCTTATCGAATGTAATATAGTAACTTCGTTGATGATGCAGGCGGTGGTGTCTGCCTTTGGAATAAAACAGATTTTGTTGAAGTACCTTAATAAGAGGTAACTATTATTTTATTAATGTGTTTTTAATAGCAAGTATTTACAGTACCTCGCGAAAAACTTGTGTTTTGGTTACATGTATTCCAATAACAACGTATAATCGATTTAGTACGGATACTCAATTTCTTTGACCCCTGAATTCATAGTGTAAAATAACAGGGCTGAAGATCTGTATAAAGTATTTTTTTTCAAAAAGAGGTTGGCAGCCTTTGTTTGTATTACTTTGCCTGTCCACATAGGCTACACATCTGTGCATGGAACGTATCCAGAAAAACAAGGAGTGAGCCGTTACAGTACGAGTTGAACAGTACTGATAACATTTACAAGCCAGGGCTGAATTCGAATGCACGACAATGCCGCTGCCATAGTTCCGGAGTCCGACGCCCTGACCTCTAGGCCAGCGACTTACAACTACTAACTATTGCCACTTATGTTACTATTAGTAAACAAAATAAGTAATGAAAAGCATCTGTCAACATATTATAGTTAGCTGTTGGCTTCATCCGTGTACACTTAAATCCGTTGCAATAGAATTAAACAAGCGGTCGTTACTCGAAATGTACCTGAGGCACTGCGTTCTTTAGGAATTGTTTTTCCATAACATACCCCTGGTTATTTATCAGTAGGGATAAATGGACATTCCTGGCTCAGGAGGAGCCAGGAGGAGCGCCCCCCCCCCAGGAGGAGCCCCCCCCTAATTAATATGCAATTTTTTTTAATTACACTAATTAATATGCAAATTTTTAATTACCCTAATTAATATGCATTTTTTTTTAATTACCCTAATTAATATGCAATTTTTTTTTTCATTTCAGGAGGAGCCCCCCCCCCGAGATCAGGAGGAGCCCCCCCCCCCGACTCACACTACGCTCTTAGCCTTTATGCCTAGGGACCCGTACCGCGACCATGCCTTGGGACTTTTCGATAGACGACTCACCCTCTTAGGCAATGATTATATATTTTTATATTTTTTTTTGTTATACAATGATAAACTGCATTTGTTTATCATTGTACCAACGGGTTTTCTTTTTATATCTTTTTTTTTGTCATTTATTTTATTTTAATTTTACAATATAATCTTAAAAACTATTTGGACGATGAAGCTTCGGCAGACGCCCTCTCATCAGGTGCAGCCATCCGCAAAGCATCGGCAGCTGCCTTCACCGCAATCTCCAGTTCCTCCTCCAGATCACTCACCGGGGGGGGGGGGGGGGGGCTCCTCCTGAAATGAAAAAAAATTGCATATTAATTAGGGTAATTAAAAAAACATTTGCATATTAATTAGGGTAATTAAAAATTTGCATATTAATTAGGGTAATTAAAAAAAATGTGCATATTAATTAGGGGGGGGCTCCTCCTGGGGGGGCGCTCCTCCTGGCTCCTCCTGAGCCAGGAATGTCCATTTATCCCTACTTTTATCTATGTATAAATCACCTTTATCTAGTACAGTATGTATTGTAATCGGATAAAACTTGTGCAATATAATTAAATACGCAATCGTAACTCTAGTTTTGCCTGAGGGGCTACGTGCTTTCTCTAAATTGTTTTTCCCATAACGTAACCTTGCTTATTCAGTTAGGTATAAACTAGTATTAGCGGACACTATCGTGCCCGCAGGAAATAATCAGCTGTTTCAGGAACAAAGCTTGTAGGAATAGAAATCGTCTGCTGAATACTCCCGGCTCCGCTAATATATGCTAAAATGGTCTAAAAACATAAATCTTTAAGCTACTGTAAGTCAAATAATGTTGCTTTTCAAGAAAAACAAACTACACGTGCAGTTCCCCCGGCCCCGATTACCCCTAAAACATATATTTTCGTAGCTCGAGAGTCATTACAGCTCAAGAAACAGCCGCGGACGGATGGACGCACGGAGCCCCAGACAAATGCGAATTATAGTATTGATTACCTTTATCAATCAGTACAGTAAGTATTGGAATCGATAAAGAACAGTTTTGTCAGCTATTGAACTTAAATTTGGACTGAGTAATTATTTATAAAAGTTCCATTAGTTTCAGTTATAAAACTATATTTGGTTCTGCTAGATTTTTCGACGAATGATGGACCATCTGCTGATAGTTGCAGGATTCATCAATTATCACGCAACATAGCGTGAGGGGCGTTGTTGTTCATACCGGTGTTATTAGTTCCCGGTAAGAGTATAAATTGCGTGCGGTCCCGATAAACCATCTTAAGAGGTGCATTATAAATTACATATATACATACTTTATTTATTTATATGATTTAATATTTTATTCTATATAATTATATCGTTTACCTACTATATAACAATGTTAGATGTTTAGCATATCATTTACAGTTTTACACGGATTTGTAAAGGAAAGTAAACAATTTACATGATGATTCTTGATCTCAAACAGGCTAATGCAAATCAAATAGTTGAAGTTTCAGGTGGTCATTGTTTCTGCATTAGTTAGCCTCTAACGTCCTTTGGTAGTTGTCAAGGTTCAAGGTGGTTTAGACGAAAGGTCTTTAAACTACATTAATCACTTTAGAACAACAATCTGTGGCCAGCGCAATTTGAATAGGCTATATCTGAGACACTTGAGCCATTAACTTGAACCTCAACTAAAATCCTTAAAATGGGTTAGCAATAGATCATGCTGAAATAGTTAAGTTTTTATTTTTACTTTTTAAATTAATTTTGCAAATTTTCATATTTATAACTTTAGTTTTTTTTAATTTTTTTTATTGAAACTGTTATAGTCACTTCAATCGCGTTAACAATTAAGAACATAATTTAAACCAGTATCCGTTGTTTTATATGGTAAATTGCTTTGTTATAGTCAATTATTACTGTATTTACCGTAAAATCTTTTATATTGTATTTTAAACAGTACAGTACTATTAGGCCTATATATTAGATTGAAAATTTTTGGTTAATACTTTATTTTATTAGGCAGGCTCCTCAAAATTTAAGACATGATATAGATAAACAAATAAGTTGAATATAAATGTATAGGGGATCAGCAAAGTGTAATTAATTGATATACGTTCATCCGTAATTGTATAGCATAAATGTGTGCTAGACACTCAAAATATATTTATTTTTACTTTTGGAACATAGGTAAACAAACATTGTTTTTAAATGCAGGCAAAAATAGACGGTGATAAGACGAGGAAGAGATAATTAAACAAATATTGTCTCAACTGAACTTTTTCATATACACTTTATAAAAACAACATCTTAACTGAAAACAAACACACATATCAAATTAATACGCATACGTTATATAACATTAATAAGAACTACTTCCTACCCTATAACTATCCTAATCTATTGTTCAAATAGTAGTTACCTTAAACCGTCTCAAAATTAATTTTACAACTGCATTATTAACCAGAGTATGGAAATATAGTTTTTATATTTTCCATACGCATTCTGTTTACTTAAAAAGTATTATTATATCTAAACTCATACACTTGAATAAAACAAAACAATATACCCCCGTAGCAGCAAACCTGCGTATTCAGCGAATTTCCAATGCATATATATGTATCTTAATACCACATAAATCCACAAACCAAGTTTCATCAATCATAAATAAACGATTTATGACATTTTTATTATTCTCCATAAGAATAACATGGCGGCTGAGTATGCAGGCTTGCTGAAGCAAGGAACACAACAAATTAGGTTTTATACAAACATCAATATAACTCAAGTAAGTAAAGCTACATACCAAGTTTTATTCATTTATTTTCATAATTAAGGAAGATAATAGGTTACTTATCCTCCATAAGAATAACATGGGGCTGAGTACGCAGGTTTGCTGCTTCGGGAACTATCAGCCAAAAAATTTTTTTTAGTGCAAATATTAATAGACCACAACGATATGAAGCAATATACCAAGTTTCATCATGAAAAGTTGATAAATAAGTGAAATATAAAATTTTTCTTATTCTCCATAACAATAACATTGGACAACGTACTGTGTTTAGCACTTTCAATATCTCTGTAACCATTTGACGTAGAGGAATGATCAAAATACCAAATTTTGTGTTTTTTTAAGCTGAATCCAATGGTAAAACAAATATTTGACTTTTTCAAAAATTATATGTAAAAAATTCAAAAAACCCATTTTTGTGGTACAAAACTCCCCCAAAATACCCCTTCGGATGAAGCGATATGGCTGGTTTTCGAACTTAAAGTCATAAATACTGCTTTACACTTTATACCAAATTTAATCAAAATCGGATCATTTTTACGAGAGTTATCGTGCTCAAGGACACACACACACACACACACACACACATATATATATATATACAGTTTCGAACGAATGGTGTTTTTGGCGTCTGGTGACCTCAAAACGAAAATTTATCATGGTCCCGGGCCTTGGTCTTACCATGCCGACTACGGTAATAGCTTCTTCCCTATAGGGGAAATTCGCTAAAAGCACAATCAAATCACCAGAAACAAACAATAATTTTCAAAAGGGCACGGATTAAATATGAGAAAAAAATTAAATGTACTGGTCTCAATCAGTAAAGGTGCTGTTACCTAAAATAGGTTTATCATAACGATAAATTAATTAAAAATTGATCTCATATATGTATTGCTTGAAATCAGTGTGTAGTACCTGGACGATTTGTTTATAGCGCTTACTAGGAAACTTCTAAGTACCTTAAGCAGGGCTCTTTGACCTGTTCAGCGTCCAATGCCCTTGTAGAACGCAATCGTACAAAACAAGTACGAAGTAAGAAAGTTGTAATGCTTATTTACTGTGGATGACGTTATTTTTATCAGATTATTTGCCCTAAAGTTCATCGATTCTTTAAAGCAGTCAGCTCACTAGAACTGTTTCTAAAGAGGAAGTAACTCAGGCAACTTAAAATGTTCCTAAATAAATATATACACTTTATGAAACAAAATATACGTTTATAAAGAGGTTATTATTGTACAGTTCGTCACAGTGCTTGGCATCTGGTTAGCGTATGCTCTGGAATGACTTTTCGCCTCTATTTGGCTTAGTACCGTTAGAGTTACAGTCTACCTTTGTCAACAGAAATTAAAAAATCACTTATTTACTTTTAAAACATTTGTTTTGGTGGTTTTTGTTAATGTCTACTTTCAACTACGAAAAATGTCAGTAGTTTCTCGCCTTTCCCAGGTGCCACGCACCATAAACCGAACTGAAACTGTATCTGAAATAAAAATAATAAAAGAATAAGAGCATAGTAAGAACTTCAAATAAGATAAAGCTAATAGCTAAGTTTCTAACATCTTGGCTGTTTAAAGTTCGTTTGCCACAAATTGTTGTTTGAAAGTAATTACTGCAATTTAATGAAACTTCACTTAAACCATATTGTACCTTGTTAAGCAACGGCCAAAGGTCGATAGAGGTGAACTAACTAATGCAAGACCAGTGCCAGCTGAAACTTTAACTGATTAACTTAGAACTTGGATTGAGGTTCAAAAGGACCGGATTATTTTATACGTTTTGTATCAAAATACAGTAAATACTGCAAATATATAAATCTACTAGACCTCTTACATACTTATCTGGTTAGAAAAAATAAATAATTAAGTTACACAGATTTAATTGTTAAACCATTAAGATAAATACATTACAGTACATTTAACGTGGCAAGGATTTTTCAAGTCTTTTTATTATAGCCACACACATTTAGTTTGTATTTATATTATCTGTCACGCAGAAAATTTAAATACACTGTGGTTAAAGGTGTTTGTCTACCCTTAAAATAATACAGTTTAGTTGGCTTTTCTTTAAATACTATATTTAATAAATTAAAGTTAATTTATATATATTTTAACTTAAAGTTATAAAACTATACTTAATCTCGTTATCAGAACGTTCTGGCATAATCAGGGGATGACATGAGACTGTTCACTGCTTAATTATGTCACCATAATTAGTTTGTACCTCTATGACTATTTCGTCTTCTGTTGCTTCAGACTGAGGACTCGCATTTCATTTAGCTTATCGTCAACAACTAGGGTTAAGATTACACTGTTACTTATTTTTCTAGACAGTTGAACATGGATTGAAAATGGAATGTTGTTCCTTTAAAAGTTAAGCATATATTTTACAATAACCAAAATTATAATGATAATGTTTCAGCATTGTAAACATATATTCCTTTAAAATAAAATATACCTATTAACCTGGGTGGTTGGATGAGAAAACATTTTTAGCATAATTATAGGAGTTCCGCTTATAAAAATGCCTGAGGCTATTGGAAACCAGTAAAAATTCTACTATCGACTTGATAGAGCTTGGCGGTAAAATATGATAACGTTTAAACGATAGGATTCAGTATACGTCAATATCAAAACCTTTTATAATATTAGCTGTTTAACATACGGGATAAGATATTAAAACAAAGCCGTTTGACAACTCAAAGTATGTGCAAAAAATCAGCTATAACAATTATATTTTACTGCTTTGAAGAAACCCTAAATATCTGGGTTAAAAAGGTGTTTCTATTAGAATAAGGTAAAACAAACATAAACTTTTAAAATAAATTAACCTATTATATAAAAACATTGACAGCAAACATGCAAGGTGTGCGGCATGCAATATGCATGCTGCCAGAGCATTAGTAGGTAGTTCAAATATAAAGGTATTTTTTAACCAGAATATTAGGTATGGAGTATTTATCAAGGTATGGTAATTACTGTATTTCATCAGTAGGACCAACAGTGCCGATTTTCGATACGAGATCAAGTTTAACGAGGAAAATGAGCGACAACTGTAAAGACACTTTTGGTCCTAGTGATGAACTATATTTTACGTCGTACTTCAAAGATACTTAAGATAATAATTTCACAACAAAATATTGTGTTTACTTGTTTACCTTTGAAAGTTTCCTTCCAACTCGGTTTTGCTACTCTAATCACACAGCTAATACATAAGTTTTCATTGTTTACAAATTGAATAATTCTTTAAATTAATATTTAACAGCTGAGGGTCTCGGTGAAAAATGTCATCAAATGATGTTTTTAGTCCTAAAACGAGTAAGATAATCAAAGCAATACTATGAGTAAAAACACAGCTTTAGCACTTCAATGCATTTTTTTAACAGCTGTTTTTGAAGCAGTCGGAAAAATAGTAGTTTTCATCAATAGGAGCAAAAGTGGCTCTTTTTGGTGCGCAATCGTGTTTACAATTAAACACCAAAAAGACACTTTTGCTCCGAGTGATGAACAACGTTTTTTTATCATAATGCGGAATTAGTCTTTTAATCGTTGAAAACTTTAACAATAAAGTTGTATTTTTGAGGTTATGTTTAAAAATTAAGTAATATACAGTGTTTACATTTCTGTTATTTACAAACAATACTTTTTATAACGTGTGGTAAGGAACGCTTCTATCATGTATAGATAAAGCAAACAGCTGACTTTTTACGTCCTAGAACTTAAAAAAGATTACAGCAGATTGTTTAGGTCCTAGGACAATAAAGTGATGTTTTGCGTACTATTTAGAGAAAAAAAAAAACGGGTGGATTTCGTGCAGAATGATAAAAATAGTATTTATGATAAAATGGAAAGCATTTCTACTCAACCCTTATTAGGCTATTCATACTGGTTGAGCGTGTGTTTGGCCGCTAGGCTAGTCTGGCGGTGAGGAGCAGTAGTTCTAAAAGTCGCCACCGCGCGCCGCTAGGAAGACAACTCGGGCAGTGCTGTGAGTGTGTGTGATCTGGCTGGGGGGAGAGAGGAGTGCGTTCTCCTCATTTCTCGCCCTCCCTCCACGCAGCACTGTCTTTCCGTCTACTCGTTCTTCTTCGGTCCGGGGCGCACGGCTCTGCCCGCGGCTCGACTGGTTGAGTATGGTTGGGTTGGTTACTATTTTCCACTGATGTGCCTTTAAATGTCGCAGACAACTAATCTTAAATATGTTTTTATTTTGAGCGTTCACTTTACTGTCTTCATGAGTACATTTCTTGTTGCCTATACAGATTTTATCATTAAAAATGTTTGACACAGTTGTGAGCACATTTAAATACAGTGGAACTCGAATAGTTCGAATCTCAAGGGACTGCGGTAATAAAATTCGAACTATCCAAAAAATTGAATTATAATTATAGAGGTTCGAATTATATAGGCCTAAATAAGCTATGATAGCTTTACTGAATTAAATACAAATACAATTATTTATCATATAAACATTAATTATAAATATAAAATTGTTTTTAATTTTAAGAATTACAATTTAACAAATATATTTAATCATAATACATTGATCTTATTAATTTCTTCAAATATTGTATTAAATAAATGTACAGGGTGTCCCGGAACTATTCCATAACAATTTGTCCATAAATATACAATTGTGGGATATTTTACTCCAATCACCAACATACTAACCTTTGTTAGATGTATTTTTTACCGCTATTGTTGGAATTTAGTATCCGTTTGTTGTTAAAGGTAAAGCAGAATTTGTTACATAATGTTACAAAGTAAAATTCAGGCACGATCAGGGGCTGATCCAGGGAGTCACATTGGGTGGGGGGAAATTCCCGGTTTTTTTTGTGGGGGGGGTGTATATAATGCCCCTTAGGGGTGGGGGATCTGGGAGTCCTCCCCCGAAAATTTTATAACAATTCCATATAAATAATAATTTGATCGGCAGTAAAGAATAGCCGAACGCGTTTATTGAACAACATGTGTATTATCGGCCTAAAAAAAGACACCTGTCTTAAATTCATGGACCAAAATCAGCAATTTGACAGTTTTTTCGGATAAAAAGTGAAATTTGACCGCAATTCATGGTTGCCGTAACTTTTAAACCGAAAACGACAAGTAGGCCTAAACGTAGTTTATCGGCCAAGGAAAACCGCAAGTAGGGTAAGAAGGACAGTTCTGGGGCAGGAGGGACAGGAGGGACGCCCCCCCCCCCCGAGGTCTCGTCTGTGACACTTTGCGAATTTTTTTTTTTGCGAACTTTTTTGCGAACTTTTTTGCAAACTTTTTTTGCGAATTTTTTTTTTTTTGCGAATTTTTTTTTTTGCGAATTTTTTTTTTTGCAAATTTTTTTTTTTGCGAATTTTTTTTTTTTGCGAATTTTTTTTTTGCGAATTTTTGTTGTTGCGAATACTAACCTAACCTAACCTAACCTAACCTAACCTAACCTAACCTAACCTAACGTAACCTAACCTAACCTAACCTAACCTAACGTAACCTAACCTAACCTAACCTAACCTAACCTAACGTAACCTAACCTAACCTAACCTAACCTAACGTAACCTAACCTAACCTAACCTAACCTAACCTAACCTAACCTAACCTAACCTAACCTAACCTAACCTAACCTAACCTAACCTAACGTAACCTAACCTAACCTAACCTAAGGTAACCTAACCTAACCTAACCTAACCTAAGCTAACCTAACCTAACCCATCCTAACCTAACCTCGGATCAGATTTCCCATTGCAGATTCTTGTTCGTCTAGTCGAGCCGAGTCATTTGAGTACCCACATCGTACACTTTGGATGATGTTTACAAAAAAGGGGCCCGCACCACACTTTTGACCTTTTTTTTTGCATTTTTGGAATCTCCTCGTCAAGCCGAGTATTCTCAGTACCCGCATGACATACTTTGGATAATTAATACAAGAGTTGAACAGGGTAACGCTACAACCAACAGAGCTAGCCCATCAGCGCTTGCGGTCAATTGAACTAACAGTGAATGCAAATTTTAAGGAGAATATAATTGCAATGCTTTGAACATATACTGCAAAGGGGGGTGTATCGATACACCCCCCTTCAAGTACTCTGCACCGAGGCAGCTGTTCGCACAAATAACCGTCGCGTCCAGTCTACTGTCTGGGAATGCGGATGTTGTAATTTGATACCTCGACTGGAGGGTGCAGGTGTTCACACAAAAAACCGACAAGTTGAGACCTGTCTGGGAATGCGGATGCTGTAATTTGATACCTCGACTGGAGGGTGCAGGTGTTCACACAAAAAACCGACAAGTCGAGACCTGTCTGGGAATGCGGATGCTGTAATTTGATACCTCGACGGGAAGACGGCTGACCCTTCTAGGAACCCATAATAGCCCGCCCGTATCGAGTTCCATTAGAGCAGGGTGGTCTTTACCCCAGACAGCGGTTGAGAGTTTTTGCCCCGACCTTCTCCGAAATCCATTAGTGGGGATAGTCACCCACATCACCAACCCTCCTTCAGTTCAGTTCGAGAGTTCAGTGCGTGAAGACGTGTTAGTCCGATCCTGTTCCGTTCTACGCGATTTGTGTTAGTTGCTGATTATCATCATTTGCGATTAGCGATTTGCGTAAAGCACCTTTGAACTATTTAAAACGTACGTGTTGTGCTGTATTGTTTGTGATTATCAAAACTTATAATCCATATTAAAGATGAACGCCACACACGTTTGTACCATTTGTGGTTGTATTTTCGTGCGTAGAAACAATTTGGTGCAACACCACATCAGATTCCACGGCTTGAGACCACAACTACCAACACCAACACCAACGCAGCAAGGTACGTTTTTTGCGTTGCATTATTGTTTTAATCAGACCTAAATGTTAGTAATATAGAAATACGTTATGCAATATAACCGCAGAGTGATACTATTATTTTTATTTAACAGCTTTAACTATTTAGCGCGAATAGAGAACTCTTTGTTTTTTAAATTTAAAATTACATGACTATATCAATATAATTTAATTGTAATAACTTATGTTATTGCTCGCCCCATCAAGCCAAGTCATCAGAGTACCCACATTACATACTTTAAAAAAAAAGGTAGGTGTTAAACATTTCACAATCTAATCGTTTTGTGCGTTTGCAGATGGAGTAGCTGCATGTCGGCTTTGTCGAGCCACCTTCGTAGACCGGGGAGCTTTAGAGCGTCACATGGAAGTGAACCACCGAGTCATTCCACCCCGGCAGGTGATTGATGCTCCGCAGACGACTGCCTATGTCAATCAACACTCCGTTGAAGGTGAGAATCCACATTAAAATAACTTTTTCCCCTTGAAACTAATTACCTTTTTTATAATTATTTAACTAGGTACATGAAGAAGAAGAAGGAGACCGTGACAACTGGTGTACTATTGATTTAATTGCTAGGGGGGAGATTTTCGCTCCCCCTAACACATAATGGGTTAGGGGGAGATTTTCGCTCCCCCATACGTCAGGAATTGTTGAAGACTAGAACAAGAATGAGCCCGTGACAACTGGTGTACTATTGATTTAATTGCTAGGGGGGAGATTTTCGCTCCCCCTAAAACATAATGCTTCTTTAGGGTTGGCGCAGCTCAATATTGCAGCTACATCCTTAGCCTTGAACCCCGAATCATGAATGTAGACAAACAGTACAGAAGATTACATTCCCTGTTTGAAAATTGATATTTTTAATTAACAACTCCATTTTGAAATGCGATTCTCGAGAGAGGGGAATTTGTATCTTTAGTTATCCTAATCTGTTTTTTATTTTTATTTTCAGGTGAAGGACCGGGTCCTGACCACCACACCTGCCATGAATGCGGTCGCCGTTTCCGTCGTGAAATACACCTGCGTCGACATGTGGATTCGGTACACAGCAGAGTCCGCAGGTTCATATGCGGCACATGCGGCGCCGAATTTAAGAGGGAAGACAACCTGCATCGACACACCATGCAATTTCACGGCGATGGTCAAGAACGAAGATTCCCTTGCTCATACTGCGGTCAGGAGTTCAACCAGCTGTTCAACAAGGACCATCATGAGCGGTTCTCTTGCCCGATCATGAAGGACCTGATCCTGAACCGAGTGGCTATGGTACAGGACGAACCCCAGCCAGGACCCAGCGCGGAGCCACAACCCGGTACGAGCACACAACCGCAACCCGATGATGTTGAGATGACTGGAGCAGGACAGTCAAGCCCTGTATTCTCAATCATTCAACGGGGTTTCCGCAACCGCCTCCTAACCTACCGTCTGCAGCGACCAATGGAGAATCTCGTCACAATCGGAGAAGTGATGGCGCTGTTGATTGTGAGCCTTACGGAGTTGCTTGAGAACACCTTGGCGAAACACCGCAGCATTAAGGTCAACTTGAAGCTGGAGTGTGAATTCCAAAATGTGCACAACAACACCTGCCTGCGCAACTTCAAGACGAAGATGACTCCGCTGACGGTGACCTCGGACCTGAACCAGTACATCACAGCAGCTTTTGCGAAGCTTATTAGAGAGAAGGCTGAGTGTGATCATATCGGCTCCGGGTGGACATACCTTCGCGTTCGTGATTTGGAGGTCGGTATTAACGAATACACTCCTCTAGGTGAAGATGGTCGAGCTTGGCTCCCACTGCCTACGTCTCTGGAGAACACCAAAGCAGTCGTCAACGTATCGAACGCCGATGAGCGGTGTTTTATGTATGCGGTCCTGGGAAAGTTTGTACAAGAGAATCCTAAAAGACCGACATCGTACACCGACGACATCATCGCCCGATACGATTGGACCGGCCTTCAATTCCCCGTTGCTCTGAAGAGTATTAAGGCGTTTGAGCGGACAAACAACATCAGTATCAACGTCTATGGTATTGATCACACGTGCGTGGGTCAGAAACCTGACGGACGACCAAAGTATCAGGACACCGTGTTTCCCTTGAAGATTTGTAGGCAGGAGCGCGAAGACCATTGCGACATTTTGTACGTGACAACGGACGGTGATAGTCACTACGCCTACATCAAAGACCTTGGCCGACTGATCCGTCCACAGCTTACAGCACATATAGGCAGGATATTCATCTGTAAGCGGTGCTTCGCGCACTTTGACAACCGTCCGAACAAGCTCGGTCTGACGGGTGCACAGCGTCTGGAGGAGCATAGGCGATACTGCTCCGCTTCAGCCCCAATTCGCATGGATACGCCGAAAAAGACTGAAATCAAATTCAGCCATCCAGAGTTCACCCGACGCGAGCGTTTCACCATCTACGCGGACTTTGAGTGTGCTCTACTGCCGACCGCGGAGATGGATGAACAAGTGGATGAACCGCACGGAGGAGTAGCCACCCACATCCACATCCCATACGCCTTTGCGTACCAGATTATCGACTCGTACGGACTTGAGGAGTTTGAGCCTCGAGTCTACTTCGGGGATGATGCGTCAAAGACATTTATGGAGATGTTGAAAACTGATGTTGAGCGATTGTGGAACTTCCTGTACGAAGCAAGAAATCTGCGCCCTGTCCTGACCCCAGCCGAAACGATGCAGTACAACTCGACAGCGAATTGCTACCTCTGCGGATCGGCATTTTCAAGCGAAGACCCAAAGGTTCGTGATCACAACCACGCGCCGCCCTACGAGTTCCGTGGCGCTGCGCACAGATCATGTAACCTACGCTACAGGGAGCAGCGAGTAGTCAACTGCTACTTCCACAATCTCTCCAACTACGACGCTCACTTCATAGTGCGGGAGTTGGCGGTCGACCCTGGTGATGTTGAGGTGTTGGCTCACACGGAAGAGCGGTACATCGCTTTCACGAAGCGGTTCCTGTTCGACCGAGCAGCGGCACCGGTTGGGATGCAAGGGCGTGGAAAAAGACAGCCAGGATTCAGAGTCAGGTTCCTCGACACCTACAGGTTCCTGGCTTTGAGCCTCGCCAGCCTCGCCGCCGCACTTCCACCAGCTCAACTCTTGGAGACGAGGAAGAGATTCCCCGAAGACCACCTCTTCGATCTAGTCCGTAGGAAAGGCGTGTTCCCGTACAACTTTGTAACGTCGAACGCCGTATTGGAAGATACTACGGAACTGCCTCTGCAGCGAGATTTCCACAACGACCTTACCCTGGAGGACATAACGGATGCAGACTACGAGCATGCTCGCAACGTGTGGGAAACCTTCGGTTGTAGGAACCTCAAGGACTACGCCGAGAAGTACCTGCGCTGTGACATTGCGCTGTTGACTGACGTCTTTGAACGCTTCAGGGACACGTCGATGGCTGAATACGAACTAGACCCTGCGCACTACTACACCCTACCGTCATACGCCTGGGATGTCATGTTAAGGACCTGTCGAGTGGAGCTTGATACGATACAGGACTTTGATATGTACCTCTTCTTCGAGCAAGGCATCAGAGGAGGTATTTCCCAGGCGATCACCAGACACGCCAAGGCCAACCATGATGGATGTCGCCCTGAAGATCGACGACCTGAAGAGCCAACGAATCACCTGCTATACTTGGACGCCAACAACCTTTACGGTTGGGCCATGTCCCAGTGTCTTCCACAGGGAGACTTCCAATGGCTCAGCCGCGAGGAGATCGCGTCCCTGGACATTGCAGCGTTGGACCCCGAAGGACCCACCGGCTATGTCTTGGAAGTTGACCTTCGCTACCCCGCCCACCTGCACGACCTTCACAAGGATCTCCCCTACTGCTGCGAGACCAAACGTCCGCCAGGAGGGAAATTCAAGAAGCTCGTTACGACTCTGGATGACAAGAAGAACTACATCTGTCATTACAGAATCCTGCAACAGGCGCTGGAAAACGGAGTGGAGCTTGTGAACGTGCATCGCGTCATCTCGTTCCGTCAGTCTCGGTGGTTAGAGAGCTACATCCTAATGAACACCGAACTGAGGAAGAAGGCCACGACCAAGTTTGAACAAGACTCTTTCAAGCTTATGAACAATGCGGTCTTTGGCAAGACGATCGAGAATGTTCGCAAGCGAATGAACGCTAAACTGGTGTGTACGCCGGAGATGTTCAGGAAGTACGTAGCCAAGTCAAACTTCCTGGACCGAACCTACTTCAACGATGACGTCGCCATTGTACACATGTCGAAAGTCAATATCGTCCTGGACAAACCGCTCTACGTCGGAATGTGTGTCCTCGATCTGAGCAAGTGGCTCATGTACGACTTCCTTCGAAAGATGAAGAACCGCTACGACGATCGTCTGAAGGTTGACTACATGGACACTGACAGTTTTGTGTTCGACATCCAGACTGAAGATGTTTATAAGGACATGTTGGAGCATCTGGACGATTTCGACACCAGTGCGTACCCCCAAAGCCATCCCTGCTACAGCCCCATAAACGCAAAAGTCATCGGAAAGTTCAAGGATGAAGCAAACGGTCTTCCGCTGCTCGAGTACCTCGGTCTTCGCTCGAAACTTTATTTCATGGACATTGTCGAGTTCGAGGAGAGGACCGAAGATGACGAGTTGCAGGTCATGACAGTGAAGCGCGCCAAGGGAGTCGCTAGAGGTGTTGTAAAACACAATCTAACCTCTGACGACTATCGGGAATGCCTCTTCAATGGCGTTTTGAAGAGAACCATCAACACCAGGTTCCAGTCCCGAAACCACCGCGTCTTCACAGTTCAAGTCGACAAGCTATCCTTGAGCTGTAACGATGACAAACGCTACATCCTTCCGGACGGTGTAAACACACTGCCTTGGGGACATGTTGACGTGCCACCTCAGCCCGAAGACATCCCTCAAGACGATGAAGAGGCGGAGGATGAGGAGCGTTGAGTGGTTGTGTCATATTACCAAAGACCCTGACTTGACTTGTAAATTTCCGATTTTGCTAAACCTAGTCATTAGTTTGTATCGAGTCTCGTAAAACTTAGAAATGTGCTCCTTTGTTCTTTTTGTTCTAGTCGTTAGTTTGTGTCGAGTCTCGTTTTGCTAGCCAAACACAAATGTTCAGGAGCACATACTCGATGTAAAATATATATAAGGTGTGTAAATAAATAGCCAAATTGTTCGTATATACATTTGTCTTTTTTTTCCTCCCCTCACATAGTCTTAAGATTCAAAAGTAAACTACCAATTCAAATGTCTGACTACTTGCTAAAAGTGTAATTGCTAAAGGAGGCTAGGATATGAATGTTACTTTAGAATCATTGTATGATAGGTATGTCCAAAATTGGGTCAGACCTAGTGTTTTCACCAACACGCAAGGGGGGTGAAAGGGGGGTGTATCGATACACCCCCCTTTCACCAACACGCAAGGGGGGTGAAAGGGGGGTGTATCGATACACCTCCCTTTCACCCCCCTTTGCAGTATGTGTTCAAAGCATTACATTCATCTTTTACGTCAAAATTTGCATCCAATATCTGTTTTGCTCGTTCAATATGTGTCTGTCTGACTAATTGCTAAAAGTAAATACTAAAGGAGGCGAGGATGGTAACTAATGAGAATGTTTCTTTTTTTATTCTGAGTACACAACTAGTTTATTGAGAAAAATGCAAAATTTCAAAACTCAATTGGTATACATTTGTGCAAAGAGTCTTCTGATCAGTGCATCGTTGTGGCCGAAAGAAGAGTGTTCAAAGAGCTGCACAAAGTCCTTCATCTTCATGCCGTAGTGGGTGCGGCAGTACAGGAATACAAGGCAGTATTGACCGCAGACCAGAGTGTTATCACTTTGAAGGCGATGCTCGTTGTACAGGTAGCGACGAGCGTTGCGTCTCAGGAATCCTTGGTAGAATTGAAGATGTGGCGGTTGACCGTAGCTGTCAAAGAATTCAATTATTCCTCCTCCTTTGTTAAGGTAGAAAGCGACCCAGTGAGTGCCGTCTTCATTGTGTGGATCAGTGTTCACAATCATAGCAGTAGATGGTGAAATATAATGGGGCAATTGATCCGCAGCGTAGACACCAACATTCTGTACGGGCAGTTTAGCCATACACTTTTGAATCTCTAAGGTATTCATTCTACTGTGTCGACGCCACAGTCAGTAGTAGGAGTAGTAGTACTAGTAGCAAAACAAAAGCAGGAACTGGTATCACTCTCACCTTCGTCAGCGTAATCATCAGCGTCAGCGATATTTGTACTTAGATGTAACCAACTGCGTAATGTGATGCAATTGGCTAGAGCGCATCGTGTGTGAGCTGTTCTGTGGTGGCGACATCGCACTGCGTTTGTTGATAGTAGACTGTTGATTGACGATAGTGATCCGCAGCCAATATCGTTGATATCCATGACATTAGTAGTACAGTGATCCGTGATGAAATTGTATCGTACAAACTCTTTTTTCTCAGCACCTTTGACGTAGACAATCGGTCGTTTGGCGATACATGCGCGTAACTTTTCCTCTAGCACATGATACCAGATATCACCTTGGTCCCATTCTAATCCGTGACAGTGTTTTGTGAGCCAATAGCTTTCACGCAGTTTCTCTTGTGATAGGAAATCTCGACTGAATGGTGATTTGGCGATATGATGCATTAGCAGTGTTCCACTGACCAATTCCAAGACGCACACTTCCTTTAGAATGTAGTCATTTGCGTTGTCCTTGAAACATTGAAAATCTACAATAATTGGAGATGCGGAATTTTTACGCGGTACTCTGCATAAACGATCCATCTTGTGCGAATGTTGGTTGTAGACTGAGGAGGAGGACGCCGCCGCCGACGATCTAACCACCAAAGTCCGCAGACACGTTGCGATGACGATCGATTTCTATGACGTTGTCAAACTCTGCGTATACCAGACAGTTGACAGTCTCTGTGAGCCCCGTGTCGAAAGCAATCTCCATACGCACACTGCCGTTGCGCACTAGGTTCCAATGAGTCGTATCGCTTGCTGACATATCAGGTGTTAGATCGAATGCCATCAGACAGTATCCATCGTCGTAATCGTCTCTATTTATGAGATTACCAGCATCGCTAAAGTGTATGCCGGAGCCTGAAAACAGACTGTGATACGCCATCACGTATTTTCCCTTGCCGGTTTCGTAGTGTGGTTGTAGCGGTTTGGACGGCACTTGTTCACCGTCCACGTACAGCGAGAAGTAGTTGGTTTTGAAATTTTGAAAGTTAAATGGATTCTTTTTTAAATCGCCATTATAAGCGGCGTTGGTGACCAGTCCGACAATGATTCGTTTCGGCACTTGACCTAGAAACACATTGTCCAAAGTTTTGCTCCTCACTCCAAACGGTAGTGTGAATGTTTTCAATTCCACTCTGGTGATTGGGTATTTAGCTGTGCCGGTCTGAAGCGTTTTGCTGTGCGCCAACAGTACAGTGGGGCTAACTTTACACCTTCGTATCCAGAGATTCGCATCAACAATGTGCACCTTGTAGTCACCATCATCCGACATAATGGAGAAGGAATCTTTTGATCGGATCAGTTTAAAACGCAGTTCCACACCGTTCAACAGGAACTTGTTCTGATTACACATGTCCACATGTAGGCGACCGAGCATATCGATTTCACGACTTTTATTTGTCATTTTTCGTCTCGCCTTTAGTCCATCGTTATCGTCCAGAGTATTGTCCATATAGCCGGCATCGTCCGCGTTCCACAATCCACATGTTAAATGTGATTTCCTAGCATCATATCCGTAATTCAGCAATGTTTCAATATACGCTCGATATGCATAAGTGTTGTTTTGTGGTGTGACCAGTTTCTGATTCATACTCATATCGACTTGACTGAATAACGTGTGCAGCCAATTGTTGACTGGGCCAATTTTGTTCGATTCATCGGCATCTGCGATTGCCGCTCCTGTCGACTTGACAATAGACGCTGTAACTTCCAACATTGTTTGCGAAAGATCGGTGTATTCTTCGCCGTTGCCGGGCACAACAAACTCGATGGGCGAATCATCAGTCAGTGTGGAGATTGGTTTGTACTGAATCCATTTGCCGCTCTCGATACTGGTCTGCGTCGGCGGTAGGGAGAATAAGTCCAATTCCGTCTTGACGCATTCACACGACTTTTGATGTAGAAACGACATTGCTAGCGTGTGTGTTAATTGAATATATCACGTACGGAAGTTCTCCTCACTGCTTTCCTCGTCTTCCTCGTCTTCCTTCTAACTGTCCTTCTCTTCTTGCTGCTGCTCTTGGATGACGACGCCGACGACCTTCCTCGAAGGAGTTTCGTCAAAGACTGCGGTGTGACACGACGGCCGCCGAACATGGCGCGCTTCGCGTTCCTCTTACGCGAGAGTCTCGCGTTAGTCTTTCGCGCAGGAGTAGCGCGTCGGTGTTTCGCGGTATTCTTTCGCGTTACGCGACGGTGTTTCGCGCGAGAGCCACCGCCGCCACTTAGCACACGTTGAAGTTTGCCGTCCGCCCTGCGTTTTAGCGAGTCTGTAAACTGGCTGAAATGATCTCTAGCGGCTTCTTTGGGATCCCGCTGGTGCATGGCCATGTCGCCCAAGAATCCAACACCGGATTTCAACGCCTCTTTGGCCACAGCAGAGGCTCCCGACTTGAGTAGCGGTGTGATGGTGCGGAACATACCGCCTAGGAAACTTCCAATTCCATGTCCGCGCTGGTAGGGTGCACCGCGAAATACCCTATCGATACTGCCGCCGGTCTGCTGCAACTGTTGGCGACGGTAGTAAGCCAAGTAGGGATCGTTTGTATTCATAATTGCTGAGCTACTCTTTTGAAATGAAGCTTCACGTACGACGTCCCAAAGAGGAATGACGCTTTTTTACTAGCGTGATCCCTTAGGTCAATATCGATCGTTTCAAATGTTCCTTTCATAACTGGCGCATAATGAGGACTGATGAAATGCACAGTCTTATGCGCGCCGTGTGTGTAGTTATCTCTGTCAATGTTGATAATCTTCAAAAGTGGCGCTGTAGTGTCGCCAATCAGCTGCGGTTCAATCAGATCACAATACACGTACAAGTGTGTCGGCAGTCCCATAGTCAGATTTGGTGGCCATATCGCTGTGAGGTCATTTGTCAAAACGTTCTCGTACGGATCGAAACCCAACTGGAGAGACAGCGCTTCGGTGAAATGCACTTTGCTTATACCGTCCACCATTGTCGTGATCTTGACTCTGTCCTGCTCTTTGTCATACTCAAAGTACAAGTACTGGGTTACATCCTTCGCTTTATTGATCATTTTCAATAAATCGGTTATGTTCTTGTAATAACCGGGTTTCATCTTTAGCATAATGTGCTCGACGCTGAGTGTGACGGGTATACTCGGCAGAACGAGTTTATAGTCGAGCCAAATACACGATTCCTCGTCCACAGTCATAAAGGAGCATGGATAATGCGCTTCGACCAAAGCCATCTCCCACTCGCCATCGCCTTCTAATCGAATTTGTCTCGGCAGATGTGTAGTGTACTTGGACACTGTGTTTTTTGGAAAATAATCCTTTGAGCTGTTGCTGGGCAATGTCAAATAGAACTGGTTGCTATTAGGCATTTTGCAAATCTTGCGCTCTTACCCAAGAATTGAACTCGTCTCCGTAACCTGCCCACTTGACGAAATAACGCTTACTGCGACCACGACCCTTAGCGTCTAGTATTTCAGCAATCTTGAACAGATGGTCGTTGTATATTGTCACTTTTTGTAATTCGTATTCGTAAAACTGACCAGTCACTTGTTCACCGTTGAGATCCGACAAAGTGTACATTGGCAGAGGCATCAATGTGTTTACACGACGCACCACAAACACTTCTTTACTCCAATTAGTCTCGTAACCTTTTGCGAATGTACCCTTCTCCTTAGATATGCGCACTGTGGTGCCAACTGTCAGTTTTGCCTTAACACGACGCGGTATCTTACCGAACATGCGACGCCATACCTGATGCAATATTCGCTTATTGTCAACAGTCACATCGACTGGTCGTATTCTGTTGCCTAGACTCTTGTGAGCGCTGTTGTTGTATGCACTAACCAGTTTGTCCAACGCATCTACGTAACGATATGTGTTTTTGTAAGTCAAATATTGCCACATGCGCGTTTTCAAAGTGCGATTCACGCGTTCCACTACGGCCGCTTTAACATCTGGGTTTTGTGTAGTGACATAGATGATTCCGTATTGTTTGAATAACCTTTTCGTCTTGGCACCGGTGAATTCAGTACCTTTGTCAGTTTGTAAACAGCGAGGTGTGTCGGTCGCTTCGGCAAATATCTCCTCGAAAGCGTTGGCCACTTCAGCTCCTTCTTTCCGCCTCAACGTTCGCACATACAGGTGTTTGCTAAACACGTCTATTACAGTCAGTAGGTAGTTGACGCCGTCGTTGTGTTTACTAAGACCACGCATATCGTTCAAGTCCGCTTGCCACAATTCAAATGGACCATACACTATGTAAGGATTGCGCGGGAAACGCTTGCGTGCTGGTTTGTGCAATGTGTAAGTGTCCTGTGTTTGTAACCATTCAATCACTTTGCGTTTTGAAACTGGTTTTGCAGCTCGCGCTAAAGGAGCTACACCGCCATACGACGAAGGTTCGATGGGATTGTAATACAAACGCTCCATAATACTGAAAACCTATCCTGTGTACGTTTCCCACTTGTCCAAATTTGACGACGGCTTGTTTCTAGTTAGAAGATCAAACTGCCCTGTCGGTGTAGATGTTACACGTTTTCCTCTTGCCGATCGAAGCCGATTTACTAGCGGTGTTCTCAGTATTGATTCAGTTGATGTGTCTTCCACGTCATCGTCTGATCCTTCTCCTCCTGTGAATGATGATCGATATTCGGCATTTATTTCCTTTAGTGCTCTTAGATTATTCATATAGTCCTTTGGCACGTTCATCGCTTTCAATGCGTTGAGCACTTCCCGCCATCCTGGCGGTATGTAATCACGCATACGCACCTTTACTATGCAATTTAAGATATCCACTAGATTTGAGTCTGGGATTTTTACACCGTTGATGTACACTGAATAGCCACTGTCCCAACTGATTAAGCTGCCGTCACGTTTCATGAAACGTAAAAGATTGCGGGCATCAGATCTGTAAGTTTTGGAAAACGTTTCCACAATCTCTTCCACTGGACCACCTTCCGCAGCGGGGTGCGATCGTTGACTATGTTCAATCCCACCCGTCTCCACGATTGGTATGCTAATCGGTTGGCGTCTATTCTCTGCAATATGCAAGAAGCGATGTAACGCTTGTTTGTACAATTTCCACTTTTCACTATCGTCCATACGTTTGTTATTCAATATTTGTTGCATCTCCGCGTCGAGGCTGTTTTCACTGGATAGATTAGTCGGTCTGTTATCCGTAGCATTTGATTGCAGTCGATCAATCAACTCTTGCGGCACAACTACCATCTTCTTCGCATGTTCCATTTTTGTGCTAATGGCTAGCTACTTTTCTAAAGTGTAACTTCACGCACGACGTTCCAAAGTGGAATGGCAAATGATTACCAATGTTATCTCTTAAGTCAATTTCCACACTGTCAAAAGATCTATTCATAACAGGCACATAGTGCGGATCGATGAATGATGTTGATTTATGCAATCCGTATACATAAGTAGACGTGGATATATTGACAATTTTCAATAACGGTGCGACTGTATCGCCGACCATCTGCGGCTCGACTAAATCACAATACACGTACATGTGTGACGGTAAGCCAAGACGAATGTTGGGCGAACGGATGCTTTTGTTAACTGCATCACCTTCCAGCGTCAATTCATTCGGATCGAACCCCAATTGAAGCGCTAACGTTGGACTTAATGTAATTTTTCCAACATCAGTTCCCATCGATACTTCAATGAATTTGTTGTATGAGTTTTCAACGGTGAACTTTACACCAAAAGTAATCGCTAGTTCTTGTGAATTGATATGATCACACAATTCTTGAATATTTGCGTAATCACCAGTCTTCAATTTAATTCTGTGGTTTTGTTTTGGAGTAGCAGACACTACCGGCGTTACATCGGCAGTGCTGTCCATAACCCGCGCCAACGCTTCTATGTTCACTTTTGCTTCCTCTTGCGGTTGTATGCAAATGTCAATTGTTTCGTCATTACCGACAGATAGAAATGTCATTGGATAGTGCGCTTCCACAAGTGCAATTTCCCAGTCGCCAGCGTCCAGTTGAATAGCTCTCGGCAAATGTGTTATATAATTTGCAACTGTGTTTTTCGGATAATACTGCATCGAACTGTTGCTGGGCAGTGTCAAATAGAACTGATTGTTGATGCCAGTCATTTTTATCTACTCAGTGCTGCTTGTAGTACTGCGCTCAAAAGTAATGGTATAAAGATTCCACCGCCTTTTTGTATGAGATACTTTCGTTTCTTTGACCAGCCTTCGCCGCGTTTCACCAATCGACGTAGCGTCGCCTTGTGTTTGCTTAGCTGACTTTTACTCTTCTTCGCCAGAGGAACGTTACCTCGCAACACGTTGTATGCGCACTCACACACTGAGCGAATGCGGCTCTTGTCACACACCTTTAACAGTGCCTTCCGCTCCTTGGGTGTTGCGTGTATGAAAGCCGTAAGCAGAGCTGCGTCCTTCCGCAAGCACGACATGATTACTACTGATGGCGAAATTACCTTTTCTTTGGCAAGTACACATAGTTGGTAGAATCGTCTGGAAATATGCAACTTCGTATTCGCATATTCTCGTCTGTTGATTGTTTCAAGTCTATCAGTAGGTAGCCGTGTGGATTCCTCGTAGCGTCAGCGTACGCCTCCTCGATGAATTTCGGGCTGTCTGGATATATTTGTCTGGCCAAGTACCTAATCTGAACTCTATCTCTAGGATTCTTAAAACACACAATGTAATGCGCATTCAGTGAGATGTCCCTCTGCCCGCGTCCTTGATGAAACAAATTTTGTGTAATGAAAAACACACTAATGTTGCGATGATGGCAACCTTTTGTGAAAAGATCCACCACACGGTTGTCGGCCTCACGCATCATATCGTCTATAATCACAAGTATCGGCTCGTTACCAGAAAAATCCTCCAAGTTTGGTAGACCTTCTACGTGGTTAATGTTGACATTTTTCGAGTCACCACCACCACCATCACCACCACCACTACCATAATGCCAGTTTATACTGGTAAATGGTGTGTCACACATTTCTGTAATGTGTTTTATAAACTTTGACACAAACTGAGACTTGCCACAACCCGAAGGTCCCGCCACAATGGCTGAGAACGGATGTTTCCACATCAAGCCCATGATTACTACTGAGCTACTAAACACCTCACAGTTACCATACTAACACTCTTAAACTTACTACCAAAGGACATTTTTGGTGTTAAGTGAAATAAATAACACAGTGGTTATGTTCTGAACGTGACTATAAGTATTGACTACGAAAACTAATTTACAAAGGTATTAACAAAATCTTCAAGTCTTGCTTTACATAAACTCCAACGGTGTGAATCTGCTATTGGAACCCCTAGGGCTGCGCTTCACCAAGCGAAGGCGTTCTCCAAACCCGCTGTTGTAGCGCTCGATGTCGGTGTTGCTAGGGACCTCGTTGAAGCGCCTAGGCAGGTAGACTCGCAGAAAGAAGTCATCCCCGACCTGCCCCTCCAGGATCACGATGATTGTCTCGCCAAAGGGTGTAGTGGCTCGCTCCATCGCAGTGATGAGATAGCCGCATTCCTCTCGGAGATCGGCTATCCTGGTGTAGAGCGGAGAGTCAGACTTGCAGTTGTTGAGGGTAGCTCTAAGGTCCGCGGTTGCTGCAGTGCCGTTCACGCCCGGAAACTCTAGCTTGAAAGTGCTGCTGCTCGACATCTCTAGTAGTAGTAGTTGGAGTAGGTCTATGTGAGGTGGTGGTCTGGTGGCGAATGATGTTCAATCGGGCGGGGCCCCGCCTTATAAACCCTCGCCGCCATTTTCTTCTACGTGGGTGGTCCGAAGGGTCGGGCGCAGGTGTTCACACAAAAAACCGACTCGTCGAGACCTGTCTGGGAATGCGGATGCTCTAGTTGAATGCCGACGCCACTCGTTGTTTCTTCCTCACAGCTCGCTTCTTAGGCGGTGGCTGCGAAACTGCACTGCGTTGTGTAACAGTTTGAGTTAAGCCTGTAATTTTCGGTACTCCTGTTGATTTATAGATCCACATGTTTTCCACTTTATCAACTACTTGTTTAACACTTTGGTGCATTTCACCATCTTTGTCCAAAAATAAACCGCACATGAACACCATATCTGTACCATCGTACATTTCCATTTTCAATAAAATTTGTCCTTTGTTTCCTGGGTTTTGAACTGCGAAAGTATTCCCATCGTCCATCCATGACACTATGGGAGAATCATCTGTTGGTTTTGGCACCCATCCTGGTTTCTTGGTTTCCACTTCGATGGGAGTTGGTCTCCTTCGTCTCTTGCAGGCAGTTGTCGGTTTTACAAATGACGACTGAGGTGATGCCAACGTCTGATCACTAGCATTATTGTTCATAACCTCAATCTCCTGAATAAACGATTTGATATAGTCGTCCGCAGAAGCGTAGGCGTCCATGTTCACGTCCTTACCGTGTGACTTCAACCGTACTACTGACTGGTGTTGCGTCTGCTCACCCTTGAAGTAAACTGTATGCACTCGCTGTCAGACAATATTTCTGTTTGGCGTTCGCTTTTATTCACCCGCTGAAGTCAACTGTTACGTTACGGTGACGATCGATCTCGATGACGTTGTCCAGTTCGGCGTACACTATACAGTTGACGGTCTCGGACAACGCTTTGGAGAATCCGATTTCGATACGTAGATTACCGTTGCGCAGGAGATTCCAGTGACTCGACTCAGCCGCGGACATGTCCGGTGTCAAGTCGAACGCCATAAGACAATTACCGTACGGATAGTCACCTCTCTTGATCTCATTACCTGCGTCGGAGAACTGGATTCCGGTGCCAGTGACCAATGTGTAATAAGAGAGTATATATGTCTCACTGTTCAATGTGTAAACGGGCTGTAACGGTTTGGCCGGTACTTGTTCACCGTCCACGTACAATGCGAGATAATTCATATCGTAGTGTTGAAAGTTGTAGGGATTCTTCTTGAAATCTCCGTTGAACGCAAGATTACTGACCAGTCCAATTATCACACGTTTCGGTAACTGACCGAGAAATGCGCTGTCTAAAGCTTTACTCATTATGCCGGAGGGTAGTGTGAAGGATTTCACTTCTACACGCGTGATCGGATACTTGGCCGTGCCGGTCTCGAGAGTTTTGCTGTGCGCCAACAATACGCTCGGATTGATCTTACATCGACGTACGAAAAGACTAATCTCTTTAATTGTCACCTTGTAGGTAGTTAGCGTTTTGGACATTATACAAAACGAGTTTCTGGATCTGTTAAGTTGCAATCGCATCTCGACACCGTTCAACATGAATTTGTTCTGATTGCACAGATCGATGTGCAATCGACCGACCATATCGCAAACATCGCTTTCTTTCGTGTGATCGCGACGCTTTTTCAATCCCTCGTTCAATTCGTCACAATCGTCCATTAGTCCGGCCGAATCTTCAAAAAACAGCTCGCTAGTCAGGTGCGAATTCTTCGCACTACATCCGTAGTTCAATAGGTTTTCCAAGTAGGCACGGTAAGCGTACGTGTTGTTTTGTGGTGACACCAGTTTATGATTGAGATAGAGATCCACTTGACTGAATATCGAGTGGAGCCAATTGTTCACCGGGCCCACCTCTTTAGCAGGTTGCCCACCGTCCGCTTTAGTGTCGTCCTGTTTCACAATAGCGGCTTTCACGTGTAATAACGTTTGTGTCAGGTCCGTGTACTCGTCACCGTGACCGGGTATTACAAACTCTATTGGCGAATCGTCCGTCAGCGATGAGATCGGTTTGTATTGAACCCATTTACCGCTCTCGATGCTGGTCTGCGTAGGCGGTAACGAAAACAAGTCCAGTTCAGTCTTCACACATTCACACGATTTCTGATGAATAAACGACATTGTTATCGAATTAATGTAGACGTCCGTCTTCGAAGAAGTCTATCAAGAGACTGTGGCGTGTCGCGACCCGCGCACCGCTTAGGGGGAGATTTTTGCTCCCCCTAACACATAATGGCTTAGGGGGGAGATTTTCGCTCCCCCATACGTCAGGAATTGTTGAAGACTAGAACAAGAATGAGACCGTGACAACTGGTGTTCTGTTGATTTAATTACTAGGGGGAGATTTTCGCTCCCCCATACGTCAGGAATTGTTGAAGCCTAAAACAAGATTGATAACGTGGGTGTTTGACAACTGGTGATTTATTGCTCGGAATTCGATACGGGCGGACTATAATGGGTTCCTGCAAGGGTCGGTAGCCCTCCCGTTGGGGTATCAAATTACAGCATCCGCATTCCCAGACAGGTCTCGACTTGTCGGTTTTTTGTGTGAACACCTGCACCCTCCAGTCGAGGTATCAAATTACAACATCCGCATTCCCAGACAGTAGACTGGACGCGACGGTTATTTGTGCGAACAGCTGCCTCGGTGCAGAGTACTTGAAGGGGGGTGTATCGATACACCCCCCTTTGCAGTATATGTTCAAAGCATTGCAATTATATTCTCCTTAAAATTTGCATTCACTGTTAGTTCAATTGACCGCAAGCGCTGATGGGCTAGCTCTGTTGATTGTAGCGTTACCCTGATCAACTCTTGTATTAATTATCCAAAGTATGTCATGTGGGTACTGAGAATACTTGGCTTGACGAGGAGAATCCAAAAATGCAAAAAAAAAAAGGTCAAAAGTGTGGTGCGGGCCCCTTTTTTGTAAACATCATCCAAAGTGTACGATGTGGGTACTCAAATGACTCGGCTCGACTAGACGAACAAGAATCTGCAATCAGAAATCTGATCCGAGGTTAGGTTAGGTTAGGTTAGGTTAGGTTAGGTTACGTTAGGTTAGGTTAGGTTAGGTTACCTTAGGTTAGGTTAGGTTAGGTTACGTTACGTTAGGTTAGGTTAGGTTAGTATTCGCAACAACAAAAATTCGCAACAAAAAAAAAATTCGCAAAAAAAAAAAAAATTCGCAAAAAAAAAAAAATTCGCAAAAAAAAGTTTGCAAAAAAGTTCGCAAAAAAGTTCGCAAAAAAAAAAATTCGCAAAGTGTCACAGACGAGACCTCGGGGGGGGGGGGGCGTCCCTCCTGTCCCTCCTGCCCCAGAACTGTCCTTCTTACCCTACTACCGCAATAGTTTATAACCAAACCGTAATTTAAAGGCGGCCACACACTACCGGACCTTTGCTCGAACAAGACATCGGATCCAGCAGGGAGCAGGGCACGAAGGTAGCTAAATTCACTCCGAACTTCTTCCCGATCAAGACCCCGAACAAGACATCGGATCGGACAGATTAAGCGCGAAAACCACCGAGCGGGGTAAAAACGGTGGGGACGACTTTTAGTTGCCGTTGTGTAAGTCGGCAGTGTATTTGTCTGTAGATTTCACCCACTTCACCCATGTCACCCACCTCCCCACGATTTCACCCACTTCTCTCCAAGCGTCATTCCTCTTCACTTTGTGGTAGTGAAGGATGGGACAAGTCCCACAAAACTGGCTGATTGTTGGACTCGGAAACAAACATCAAAGTGTTGTCCTCAGACCACTCCATCGTGCAGACATAAACATTACATAAACTAGTGAACTGTAAACTAAAATGACCACAGTCAAGACCAGCTATATTATGTGCTCGCTGGTCAAGACCAAAACCCTCACCGTCATCGTATCGCTAGCGGCGGGGTTGGTGACGGCGCTCGGAGCAGCGTATGTAGGTACCACACACTACCGAACCCCGAACCAGAACCCGAACAAGACATCGGACCGATTTTTCTTTGATCTTTCCTCAAAAAACCGCCTCGAGAGCGCTCGGTCTGATGTCTGGTCCGAAGTCTTGTCCGATGTCTGGTTCGGAGGCCCCACTAACTACCGGAATTTTTTCCCTTCCACCCCAAATCCTGCTCGGTCCGATGTTTTGTTCGGGAAAAAGTCCGGTAGTGTATGGCCGTCTTAGAGGCTAACACGCCAGCGGAAGTATCAAAGTATGTAATCTTCGAAATCGATTATTTTACCAAAACTAAGGTCGGAACACATTTTATCGGCCTAAAATAGCAATATATTCTTATTTTGCCGTCTAAAACGACAATCGAGCCGCATTTCAGCCTGAAAACGGTCAAACTGGGTTTTTAGAGAAATTTACTGACCGGGGGAGTGTAGTTATCAGCCAAAATTGGTAATTTTTCGATCATTTTACAGCATATTAGGTACCATTGACTATATACATGAGTCACAAATACGACCACAGTTTTTGTTATCGGCCAACAATTGAGTACAAGCCGTATTTTATGCCGGAAATGTACTTAATCGCTCAAAAACGGCAATCGGACCGCATTTTCTCGGTAATATATAAGGCCGGGTCGTGTTTTATATACCAAAAACGACATCCGAAACAGACTTATAACAGACTTATAACAGACTTCCAAAGATGTTATTTATATCAATAACAAAATATACAGCGGTTACTAGCTATACAACTTGTAAGACACTTTAAAGTCTACCAACTGTCTAATGCTTTTAATTACAAATTATATGAGTGGCTAACGTAAAAAGTACCTCTTAAGCGGGTTTATCGGGACCAGACGCAATTTATTTTCTCAGCGGGAGTTAACGAGCCCAGTATGAACAACAACGCCCCTCACGCTCTCTTACGTGATAATTGTTGTTGCTGTACAATTATCATTTTAGCGAATTTCCCCTATAGGGAAGAAGCTATTACCGTAGGTCTCATGGTAAGACTTAAGCCCGAGACCATGATAACTTTTCATTTTGAGGTCCCCAGATGCCAAAAACACCATTCGTTCAAATTTTTATATATGTATATATATATATATATATATATATATATATATATATATATATATGTGTCCGTAAGCACAATAACTCTCGTAAAAAAGGTCCGATCTTAATGAAATTTGGTACAAATGTGTAAAATACCATTTATTTGAACAAGTTCGAAAACCAGATGAATCGCACCATCCGAAGGGGGGTTTTTGGGAGGTTTTGTACCCCAAAAATGTGTTTTTTGGGGTTTTCACATATAGTTTTAATTTAAATCAAATTTTAATTTACACCATTGAATTCAGCTTAAAAAAACAAACAATTTGGTATTTTGATCATTGCTCTACGTCAATTGGTTACCGAGATATTGAAAGTGCTAAACACAGTACGTTGTCTAATGTTATTCTTATGGAGAAAAAGAAAAATTGTATATCTCGCTTATTTATGAACATAAACTGGCAAAATTTGGTATATGGCTTGATCTGGTTATGGTTTATTGTTGTTTGCACAAAAAAACAATTTTTCGCCTATGGTTCCTGTAGCAGCAAACCTAGGTACTTGGTCCCCATGTTATTCTTATGTAAAATACTTAAAATGTTATATATCGCTTATTTATGAATGTATATGGATGAAACTTGGTATGTGACTTCACTAAGATGAGTTCTATTGATATTTGCATAAAAACCCATTATTTTGCGTGCCTTGTTGCAGCAAACCTGCGTACTCATCCCCAATGTTATTCTTATGGAGAATAATTAATATTTTAAATATCGCTTGTTTGTGAATACATTTCTTATGAATCCTGTTAAGTGTTATGTTATATATTCATTGGAAATTCGCTGAGTATGCAGGTTTGCTGCGACGGGTGTATTTTATATCTAAATTTTCCTCACCGATTTCTAAGTTAACTTGTAATTACTAGCAATACTAGAAAGCATTGTTTATTCTATGTATGAATTTTTGATTGAACTGTTTGTTGCAATACATATATTGTATAAATAGTAGTGTATAGTATGCATTATATAAATGGTATGTATTTTTAGCGAATTTCCCCTATAGGGAAGAAGCTATTACCGTAGGTTTCATGATAAGACTTAAGCCCGAGACCATGATAACTTTTCATTTTGAGGTCCACAGATGCCAAAAACACCATTCGTTCAAATTTTTATATATGTGTATGTATATATATATATATATATATATATATATATATATATATATATATTATATATATATATTTATATATATATATATATATGTGTCCGTAAGCACGATAACTCTCGTAAAAAAGGTCCGATCTTAATGAAATTTGGTACAAATATTTAAAGTACCATTTATTTGAACGAGTTCGAAAACCAGATGAATCGCAACATCCGAAGGGGGGTTTTGTACCCCAAAAATGTGTTTTTTTGGGGTTTTCACAGGTAATTTAAATTTAAATCAAATTTTAATTTATACCATTAGTTTTAGCTTAAAAAAACAAACAATTTGGTATTTTTATCATTGCTCTACGTCAATTGGTTACCGAGATATTGAAAGTGCTAAACACAGTACGTTGTCTAATGTTATTCTTATGGAGAAAAAGAAAAATTGTATATCTCGCTTATTTATGAACATAAACTGACGAAATTTGGTATATGGCTTCATATGGTTGTGGTTTATTGTTGTTTGCACAAAAAAACTATTTTTCGCCTATGGTTCCTGTAGCAGCAAACCTAGGTACTCGGTCCCTATGTTATTCTTATGGAAAATACTTAAAATGTTATATATCGCTTATTTATGAATGTATATGGATGAAACTTGGTATGTGACTTCACATACATGAGATCTATTGGTATTTGCATAAAAACCCATTATTTTGCGTGCCTTGTTGCAGCAAACCTGCGTACTCATCCCCAATGTTATTCTTATGGAGATTAATTAATATTTTAAATATCGCTTGTCTGTGAATACATTTCTTACGAATCCTGTGAAGTGTTTTAATGTGTTATGTTATATGTTCATTCGAAATTCGCTGAGTATGCAGGTTTGCTGCGACGGGGGTATATAGTATATATTATAGCCTATACGGAACTGAGTGTCGAAAGCGGTGACATGAGTTGCAATAACAATTCGATAACCACAGAATAGACTGACCAAATGGCTCCATCTCTCATAGATTGACATTGCGGTAAGCCAAGGGTTGAAGTAACACTTCGACTGGTGATTAATGGGGTTTAGGTTTTCCCTCAACTACAAATATTATATACACTAGGTAACTAGTCAAGTCAGAAATTTATGCCAAAAAGTAGTAACTAAACTTAAAAACCTTAACAAGCATGTTTTAAAAATTAAAACTTATTTCATTTCATTGTTTTATATGAGCTAAATAATGCAATTGGTTTATACTAATACGATTGTAATAAATCTGTTCAGTGTGTATTGCATTACGATTAAACAAAACAATTATTTATCTTTACATTTAAACTACATGAACATGTATTCCCATTTTTAACTTTAAACTTTCGGAATATTTTGTAATAAAGTAAATTTTTACTTATTATTTAAATTTATTTTTATTTTAGGCCAAGTAAAAATTATAAATTTAAGGAATATTTTAGCAAAAAATACTATATTAATTTAATTTCTAAACATTCTGAAATCAGTTTGCCTGTAATATATGTTTTATTTCAACTACTTATTTATGATATGCACTCGAGAGTGGATTACAATAATTTTGGTAATTGCTAAAAGCAGTTTCCTACATATAAACATTATGTTCACCAGTATATAATTTTGTCTACTACAAATTTATGGTCGTGGTTTAAGAAGTAAAAGAAATAATTAATGAACCAGAGCTGGTTATATCACAATCATCTTCAAAATGTCTTTCTGTTTAGATCTGACCTATATCTGTTTCCAGTTTTTCACTAATATTGATCGTTGTCTTTTCTAATCATATAAAACCCTACTACCTGTTACATTTTTTTTTATTTTTGTATGGCTACATTTCTTTATTTGTTCCCTTTATTAATTTGTCGTTATTTCAATATAGTTTGGATTTTTTCTACCGCATCTATAAAGGCAATTTTCTACACGCTGGTTGATTTTTAAAATGAACAATGGAACTTTTCATTGTGTAAATAAAAAGTGAGTTCTATGAATTAGTATAAACAAATACAACGACCTAGAAAATATTGCTTACTTGCCCAATGGAATTAAATGTTCTACAACCAACTTATCATACAGAATACAACCTTCCACATGACCAACACATATCAGGATGCTATATGATGTTCCCGCAAAATACGAGAGTGGGAAATTATGAGGAATTTGGCTTTTGATAAGGATATTGACGTTCACGCTATTTGTTGAGTCCATTCCAAATCAGTGGGGTCCATAATTGTTTAATCTTGTAGTTTTTAGTGATGTGATTAGACATTTATAAATCCATGTTTAGATGATTCAGAGTAATTTAAATTTGTGTAACAGTTAAATATTCTTCGACAATCTACAATTACATCAGATCGTCTTAATAATTTGTTGATAACGCAACCAGTCTGTTTATATTATTTTTATTTGTATACTTGAATCTTATTTCTCAATGTAATTGTCTTCAGGTAATAATATTCAAGTGTTTTATGCTGTTTTTCACAGTGGATTCATATCCAAATACCGAATAGTTTTTCTTAGTTTATTATACAAAACCCAAAATATCACTCAAACTCTCTCCTAGACTAAAAACTTGTTTATCATGTTTTATTATATTACAAACAAGTAAAATTCAATATTGAATGTCTAGGATTTGATTGTCCCATGTTTTGTTGCAACGTCTGGATCACCACTGGCTGCTAGTGTCTTATAAACATTGACATTCATAAATTACCTGATGATGGAAACAATTAACTTATGTTACATTTTTAAGTTAAAATTATTGCTGTGAGTATCGAATTAAAGAACATATAATTAAGTATATATACCTGTATTGTGATGAAGAAGTATGAATATATGTTTCATGGATTTATCTGTGATAGCATATCAAGGATGGCTGCCGGCCAATTAAATAATTGAATGTTAAACACATTCAAAAAAACACACCACCATGATTCCGATTAAAACATAATAAATCAACATAAAATGTAGTATAGTATTAACTAACTAACAGTTTATCAGGAAACAAAGTTTTGTCTGTTTGAAGTAACGACACAATCGGCCACCGTCGGCGCCACTGTCTCTTGTAGCAATCACAATATTGACGATAACTTCTCCCATTACAACGGTTGGCTGCTTCACTCCAATAACTGTGATATCCCGAAATTAATTACTAAAATCAGAACTAGAGTGATTAATTGTATTTACACAATCAACTCTAAAGCTGCTCAGAAGTGTGCAGAGAAATATATAATTACTAAACGGAGTAAAATCAAGATAGGTTAATGTAAAACAAAAACAAAAAAAAATACATATTATTGTGGGCCTGCCACCTTAACAGCATGGAAAATAGTATTTGTACTTATACAATCCTAAGTATCGATCTAAGTATTTTTAATTAGAGTAAAAAAACGGTCTTTAAAGCAAATTAATATTAATATTAAAAATACTTCCTTTATGAACGATTTTAAAGTTCATTAGGTTATTTACATTTTAATTCGTGTGACAACGAACTTATAATTATTATAAATTAATACAAAAGAAGTATAAACGTTTTGAATAGAATTAACATAGTAATGATTATAAATTAAGAATTATTATTCAAATGTTTAGGTTATTTGTCAACATAAAAAACCTCTGAATAAACTCTCGACTAAAATCTATATTCATTTTTTGAACCAATTCCAACTGGATGTAATGGTATATTTTGTATTATTTAACTCAGAAAAATACTTGACACATATAACATATAACAATGTATTTTTATATATAATATATAACTTTTTTGTTATTTTTTTACTAACGTGAAAATTAATTTATATTAGGAATTAAAAATCTGTCTGATTGGGTTGAATTGTTGATTTATAATATCATAATTAGTTAATTAATGAACTGACAAGTTTATAGTCGTAATAATATTAGTTTTCAACAATAAAATATGAAAAAAATATCCTAATCGATCGAACAACTACAAAGTTAATATTTTTGACTGATCGTGAAAATTGATACTACAAATGTTGAAGGTAGGGAAAATTAAGAGATGGTGATTTCATTTATGCTTAGGGTGCGATAATGCAAAGAATATCTAATTAATTAAAAAAATACCATAGTGTACAAAGCTTAAAAGCAAATAAGCCCCTTGTTGCAGCAAACCTGCATGCTCAGCGAATTTCAAAAGGTACTTCACTAAGTCATGAAGTCCACATACCAACTTTAATCAAAGCATATTAATAAACAAGCGAGATATGACATTTTATTAATTCCCCATAAGAAAACATTAGGACTGAGTATGCAGGTTTGCTGCATAAACGATCGCAAAATATGGTTTTTATGCAAATACCAATGGATCACCACTTGATGAAGTCACAAGTTGTTGATCACATGATGACATGTTTCTTATTCTCCATATGAATAACATTATAGCTGCTGAGTACGCAGATTTGCTGCCATGGGGACCGCAAAAAATTGGTTGTGTATGCAAATATCACTAAACCCCAACCATATGAAGCCACAAACCAAGTTTCATTATTATATGTTCATAATAAACGGGATATAACATTTTACTTATCCTCGATAAGAATAACATTAGACAACATACTGTGTTTAGCACTTTTAATATCTCGGTAACCAATTGACGTAGAGAAATGATAAAAATACCAAATTGTTTGCTTTTTTAAGCTGAATCCAATAGTGTAAACTTATGTTTGGCTTTAAAAATAATTACAAATATAAAGCTCAAAAACACATTTTTTGGGTACAACCCCCCCCCCCCACAAACCCCCTCACCCCTTATATTGGTGCGATCAGTCTGGTTTTCGAACTCATGAAAATAGATGTTGACTTACACGTTCATACCAAATAACATCAAGATCAGGCCATTTTTACGAAAGTTATCGTGCCTACGGAGACACACACACAAACACACACACACACACACACACACACACACACACACACACACACACACACACACACACACACACACACACACACACACACGCACACACATATATAAATATATATATATATATATATATTTATATATATATTATTGGTTTGAAGTTCAAAGGGTGAAAAATTAGACTCGAAAGAAGAATTAAATATATTCCTAAAATATAAAGAAGAACCAAACAACTTAATTAATAACCAAATTTAAGTGACAGATCCCATGTTCGACAAAATTAGGAAACTAAATTAAACTACTCCACCAACATTAACTCAGCTGATCAATTTAAATCTGAATTACAGTAATATTATGCTATTTATATTAGGTTATAGATCATTATTGCTGTGAAAATGACCTAAAAGTATCGAAACATGTCGGTCTTAAATAAAAAAACACAGGGTACTCAGTTCTTATTATGATAATTGTAACATATATATATATATATATATATGTGTATATATATATATATATATAAATTCTAAATTGATTTAAAACACCTGAGTACCCTTTTAAAATAATTGTATTGTGCTGACAAGTGTTTCGCCTATAATGCCATGTTCACAGCATCTTAACTCTTTCATACTTAACCTATATTTTAAAAACACAAAATATAACTTAAATGTAAATAAAATTATATGACTCCATATCGATATTTCGAGTTTTTAATTCAGGGTAAGGGGTATTTAATTTTTAATTTCCTCGATTCAAAAATAGGATTTCTTTGTTCTGCTTGCAAACATTTAGTACATTATTCTTGTTATCAAAATGGTTCATATGTGTAAAAAGATCTTCTTTTGCGTTCATTTTATTTCCTTTGTTCTCAAATGATAAAATTTCTAAACTTTCTTGTAGGTTACCGTAGCTGTGATCAGTTGTAAAATATGCTCAGCAAATAAATGTAGACTTTTGTGTGGTACGGTTGTTAGATTTGATGGCTTGGATAAGTTCTTTGTAACTGCAAGTAATGTTCTACCATTTGTCCAATGAAACATTTTTGACAATATTTTCAAAAAATCTTATAAATTCATGATTTATTAAAATTATCATTGTTTTGGAGTTTTGATTTATTGGAATATTTCTTGATTATATTGAAGCAGTTATTTTTAGTTTTGAAAGCTATTTTGAAGTTAGTTTTTTCAAATGTTTTCCTTACTGCTTTATTTAATACAAAACTATATGGCATTATAAAAGAGTTAAGACGCTGTGAACATGGCATTATAGCTGAAACACGTATCAGTAGTGTGGGTTTGCCGGTGCTGGACCGGAAGTGACGTCACATCCGGTCAGTGACCGGATGCGCTGAGTGAATAAATACGTCATCTGAGGCTGAGCCAGTGACGTAGGCGGTTTCGTGACGTAATGAGTGAAAGTTCAAAGTTCAAGGTCACGGGGAAGTTTAAAAAAAAAAATCTACCTCGCACTCGTAAAATCGATTGTGATTCGATAGTTAATCGATAAGAAAAATCGAATGAAACAATCGAATGAAGCAATCGAATGATACGAGTGCGAGGTAGTACTATTACAAATATTACTTTATTTTATTTACAATAATTCATGTTTACAATAGTTCCCCGTTGTTCGTTGTCATCGATGTTGTTGATCCGGACGAGATGCGGCCATCACTTCGCTTTCTGATGAAAGACGGTAGATACTTCGATTCCTGCACAGAGTCCATGTTGTGTTTTTAACACCTATCTGTTCTGTTAGGTGTTTGCATTTCATTGCTGTCAGGTGGAAAATAATACCTGACGGCAATGAAATAGAAACATCTATCAGATCTTGAGTGAAATAATATTGTTAGTTTGTGAAGAGCGTCTTGGAGAGCTCGATGTTCACCGGTCGAGAGCCGGAGGTGTACTGACTATTCGCTAGCTAGTGTTCTGGTATCAAAAAAATGGTGGGGGTAAAAGTGTAGTAGAACGAAGCAGATGGCGGACGGCAGATGGCTGGCGGTAGGTGGCAGGCGGCAGGTGGCAAGTGTGCGGCAGATGGTAGTCCCCCCACTACACCAGTCCCCCCACTACACCAGTCCCCCCACTACACCAGTCTCCCCACCAAGTTTTACATTGCACAATAACTAGTTTACATGTGTTAGTTAGGGTTTAGCTCTTAGACTGTCAAGACCTTACCTCCGTAACTAAAAACTTCAATAATGTTTGCGCTTCAACGCTGTATAAGTATAACAGCTACTATGATCTAAACCGGTGCATGTATTCATATGGTTCTTTTTGCGTAGCAAACAACTGGCTAAAAGTGATTAAACCTCGATTATTCTTCGACGAAACCGCTCATTGTCCACTAAAAGTGTAGACCTTCTGTCTTCATTGTCAGGGAAGTAGAAAGTAGTGTCAAGGGGACTACTGAAGGTCACCTTCCTCATGTTCCTGTAAAACTGCGACATTTTTAAGACCCTCTAGGTAGATGTTCATCCGTCAAGAGCTGGAAGAATAATGATGTAGCGTTATCGTGTATGATAGGCACCTAACCCCCACCACAACGTTACCTTGTCCTTCAAACCATCGTTTTTACGCTACGGATGCTATACTGTTGGTTAGATTTAAATTTAGATTGCACCTTCTTGTTTGTTTTGTCAAGCCGCGTAATTAAAGTACCCAAATGTTATACTTTGAACCAAAAACAAAGAAGTTATTTAGGTTTGTCCTTGAAAATAGTTGTTATTTCGCTGTTGCTGCTATACCCTTTGTCGGATCTGAATTCTGTTTGCACCAACTTGTTCGTCTGATCAATCCGCGTAATGTGAGTACCCACTTAATATATTTTAAAATGTAAATAAAGAAGTTATTTAGGTTAGTCCCTCGAAATAGTTGTTTTTAGCTATTACCGCTATACCCTTGGTCCGATCTGAATTCTGTTTGCACCAACTTGTTCGTCTGATCAATCCACGTAATTTGAGTACCCACATGACATACTTTGCACAAACTTCATAACCCCCCCCCCTTTTTTGGGTCATGTTCAAGGTCAAGGTCAAGGTCAAGGACCTTGGGACTTAGAAATTTTCACAAAGTGGGCTGCACACAAACATAAGACTAACAGTCTCCTGCCTATGTACAGGCCAAGTCCCTAACTTGATATGCTTAGGCGGTCCTTTTGTTAAAAAGGACCTTTTGTGGGAGGGGGTGGGACAAGGGCTTTATTGGACAATCCACTTTACTTTGCCTTCTTCTTTGACCAAAGTCAAAGTCTGACGGTAGCCTACTTCTGGTGGTGCCGGAATCGATTGCGCTAAATCGACCTCGAATAGGACGTCGCCGGATGATAAATAATATGTTGATTTGCTCTTTTGAAACACCACTGTGTAGGAGAAGTTTTTCCTTAAAAATTTAAATTTGGTTTTAACAATGTCAATTGGGGTGATTAGTTCGTCTTCCTTCAAGATCTTCATTTTTTCTATCTTCCTCATTACTGACTTGTGTGATATTTTTGGTGATGGTGATGGTGAAATTGGTCTTGAAGAACCTTGGACTGGAGGATGTTGTGCAGTTGATGAATGTGAAGATGGCGTTGAAGAACCTTGGACGGGCGGATGTCTTGCAGCTGATGAAACTTGTTTGAAATAAAGCGGGTGATTTTGAAAACTTTTCTGTATTCTTGACTTGAACGACGACGGTCTTTTAAATCCACTTGTCTTTGGAGGCGACTTCTTCATAGAATCCTTAATCTTTCTAAGTTTTTCAACAGTCAATGGAGAAGACATATTAAAACGGAGAGCGAGTTGACCGTTCCAGGTAAAGGTTGAAGCTGGAATGAGGTACCAGACGGAGCAAAGCGGGTCGCCATGTGTAACCGTGACATTTCCATATACGGGTAGAAAGCTAAGGACCGGTCTACATCCGGTTCCCCTTCCCCCCATGACGACACAACTCCCCCCTGACGTCATGGGGCGGACCCCCCCCCCTTGACGTCATGGGGCGGAACCCCCCCCTTGACGTCATGGGGCGGAGCCCCCCCTGACGTCATGGGGCGGAGTCCCCCCCCTGACGTCATGGGGCGGAGTCACCTCCCACCACTGACCGCCGCCTTTATAAGCGGAGCAGTCCGCGGTCTCTTCGCAGTAGCTTGCCGCCCTTTACGGACCAACGTCCGACTGGGTTGCATTCTGCTGCAGCGTAGGTCTGTTAAGTGTGCGTTGGGCCCGACGCGCAATTAACAGATCCGCGCCCTTGCATGTGTTTGTTAGTTTGTTATGCATGGTAGATTGTTAGATTAACGCTTTTAGTTTGCTAGTAAATGTAGTTAGTGTTTGTAATTAATGTTTGGTGTTGGTTTTTTGAAGTGTTCTATTTACTAATATGTACCTTCCCTACAGCTCCCTTTTCTTATGGACATTGATCCAAACTGGGTAAAGTGTCCCTATTTTTATCCGTGGGGTTTAACTTGTAAATATAAAATCGGTCCTTGTAATCATACCTTGGTCAAAACTTGGGTTCGCAGTAGATTGGCGCCCGTTACTGACCCACGTCCGACTGGGTTCCAGTTTGCTGTTGACCTTTGTACAACCGATCTTGGTTGATTTTTGAAAAATTAACTTTAACTTTAACTGTTCCATTTGTTTAAATATTTGTGGGTAAAGTCTTTATTTTCAAAGTAATGTATCTGGTTTCTCATCCTTTTCCTAACCCCTCTAAGGTATGGCGCGCAAACCGACCTTGTGTCAATACGGCGCGTAAACCGGTTGACATTACCCATCTTAGCCTGAGAAACCTTTGTAAAATATAAAGTCAGTCTCTTGTTTAAAATCAGTCTCTTATTTGTTGTCTTTTGCCCCCCTTCCCAAATACAGAGCGGGGAATAGAGCAGTATGTTATGCTCTATTCCCCGCTTTGGCTTCACGTTCAGATGACCTTGACCTACTAAAGGGACTTAGAAAATCTTCGTTTGGTAAAACATTACAACAATATTTCTTCCCTAACCCCCCTTCTTTTCCATTTCCCTTACTACAACTGGGTATAAAAGGAGGGTTTCCACCAGTGATAAAATCATTCTGCTGCTTACACATCACGAGTGCAATTCTGTTCCCGAGATGTCTGACCGCAGGTAGCAACTTTTGCCAAGGAAGGTGGAGCACTCTTCACCTGCTCCGTCATCTGCTCCGCCAGCTCCTTCCATCCTTCGGCAGGCGTTGATTTTATCGTGTATTGTTTCTGAGGAGCCTGCACCACGACCGCAACCACTTAAAGAAAACCTCGTTGCTCCCCCGTCAGCTTCTTCATCTTCTTCATCTTCTTCATCTTCTTCATCTTCTTCATCGTCTTCATCTTCGGCTACTTCTTGCTCACTTTCTCCATCACCGAGGAAGGATGAGCAAACACCTGCACCATCTTTGGCTTCACCAGCTCCTTCGCTTCTTCAGCAGGCGCTGGCAAGCATTCTTCCGCCTTCTACACCAGGCTCTTCAACACCATCTGCAAGTCTACTTCCTTCTTCTCCCACCAAACCTTCTACATCTTCTTCAAGTGTTCCTTCCCGTCCTTCAGTAATCTGCATTAACAACGAACCTCCTTCAGAGAAATTTAAACAATTAAAAGCCTTGAGACGGCAGTCTATACTTCCTGCACCAAGATGCAGCTACAGTTTTAAAAAATGTGCAAGGAAAGGGGAACGTTGTGCTAAGTCTTGTGCTTTTAAATGAAAAATAATGCAGATTACATTTAAAACAAAACCACAAGGGTACCGTTTCTCTTTCTAAACCGCATCCAACAGTGAGACCGACCAAAATTCGAATTAATAGGCTTTGTAGAAATTAACGATACATTTTTGTTAAATCAAAGGGCTTTGCAAAGGCGGTGGTTCAATGTGAAGGTAAATTGTACTATGTAGAGTTGCCTAGAGCCATGGACCTCCACGTCAAAGAACTTACCAAACAGGACTATTTAATTCGAAATGATTCAGGTTTCACTGTGTGGAAAACATTAAAATAAAAAAGATCAAAAAAGTGTATTCCAAATTAAAATAGTTTTTTCCAAATTAAAAAAAAGTGTGGACAACCTATTTACAATCTGTAGCATATGCTGCAGAGTGTAAATAGGTTGTCCACACTTTTTTTTTTACAATGTTACAACGACCTTGACCTAGATAACGGACTTAGATATTGTACACTAAGTCAAAGATAAAACTTAAAAGGAAAAAGGAGAAATATTATACTAAAAACATTATTCAACAGTAAAGAGGGGAGGGGGTAAGCGGGTATTTAAGCGAGCGATTCGGAATATAACTATTAGTTGTATCGTCATGACCGTCAACAGCAACACATGGGGAAAGCAAATTAGCGAAGAGGAGTTGTACGCGATTGCTGAGGCTGCTGAAATGACTGAGGTTTATAAGATTGATAAGGTTGCGGAGAATGGTGCTCAGTCTCAACCGCAACAAACTACATCATCGATGCAGTCTACAACGCAACAACCAAGACCCTATCATGTTATCCTGGAGGAGTATAATGAGGCGATGAGGTACGCCTTTACAAAGTGGTGTGGTCAACCGCGTTCTCCTGAACAATGGGAGGAGCACGATGCAGACTTTCGCCTGGTTGCAGACTTAGAACTTGAGCTTCAAAGAACAAAGGCTGCTCAATAGTGAGAAGAGTTATTGTTTACTTTAAAATACAGAGCGGGGAATAGATCAGTTTGCGGTCCAAGTGAGAACCACTTACTGCTCTATTCCCCGTTTTGGCAACTTGTTCAGATGACCTTGGGACAACATTGATATATATATATATATATATATATATATATATATATATATACATTCATCTGCTCCCGGTAAGTCAGTCACCGCGCTGGTATTTTACACGGTGTGGCAGTCACCTGCCCGAAAGCCAGTCAGCCCTCCCGAAAGGCAGTCAGGTACGGCTTTCCGTGCATCCTTTACATATACCGAGACGGCTTACTGGTGCTGCTATAGTGTGCCGGTATGTGGAACTACTTGTCACATTCGCGCTCAGTCGAGTAGTGGAAACGTGGAAACTAGTTTTAACTGACGTATGACTGTCAAATACAAAATACAGTACTTGGATTTTAATCCCGTCGAACACGCATTCAATTATTTTGTTAATAATTTTACAAAAACTATAAAATACTAAAATCATAACTTTAATTAGCTAGGAGTGGTTTTGTAGTATAGCTTTATAATTGTAACTTACTTATATCTAAAAGCAAGTTATCTCCGCCGTTTTTTTTTTATAATTTTTGTACGAAGCAAGATACAAATGTATGAATTTGCTTATCCTTATAATAAAAGGTTTTATAATTTTACTGTACTCTTTAACTAAAATTACCTAATAATGAACAACCAAAAGAGGTCAGTACAAATTAGGCACTTATATTAAGTTTAAGTTTTTACTCTTTATATCTTTTAAAAAGTATTTTGTATTTTTCTATTATTTATATTTATTCTTCCTCACAAAATTACAGAAAACCTCAAAACCGACACAAATGAAGAGTGCAAATTTTACTTTGCGTATTTATTTTCCCCTCCATTTGTTCTTAAAATCGCCATCATTTGTATTACACATTTTCCAATTTAAGTTTAATTTAAAGGACAGAAGTGTAGGTATGTTGGGACTTCTCTTTCTGTAGACAACCTTTGCGCAATCAAACATAAAACACACTCTATAAGACCGCTGAAATTGTTAATGATATACAATTCAATGATAATAAACTCTTCGATACTATAAAACATATGAGGAAAGTATACCACGGATGGCAAGGCCTAACAGAACTCTGTAGTTGAAAGTTCGTCACGTATTTAAAATTATTATTAGTCAATCTAGTAGACTGGGGCATAGTGGTTAGTTTACTCTTATTTTTTTATAAAACCAGTTCCGTTTAATTTATAGTACTGGCAAATATCAAACTATGTTATAAATTTAAGATTTACTTTATGACAGATCCTAAACTGAATGCGTTCCGTCAACACAGTGACATCTTCGGGCAATCTAGTGCTGCTTCAATTTAGGAACTATGTGAGGAAAATCTAACATTTTTAGTATTGATGACATTTCAGTAATAGGAAAGAAATTGTTATTAAACTAGGCCTACTATCATTCTATATCTTATATACTATTAAGCTGAGCCAATTCTTGTTAAGAGTACTCCTCCGTTATTTCTGAGCCTATTTTGACGATTGAGGTTTCAACATAGCCTATTTGACCTGATAACTAGTTGTGCAAAAAGGTTTTTATTTTTCGATATTTTCAATCTGAAGGGCACGGGCCGGTTTCAAAGTTCGTTTTTCGCCCTTAAGATAAAAATAAGGAATAATGTATTTGAATTGCAGCCGTAAATACGTTATGGACAGATTATTAGTAATACCAGATGTTAGAAGTAAGGAATTTATCGATAGAAGTCAAATAAGTTTTGTCTCTACATCGCTTTGAGCAGTGAAATGTATGCAGTGGAGATATTTAAATTTAATTTCTGTTGATATTTGTTTACCTTTCTGTCTTGTTAACAGCCATTTTTAACTGAATTTCACAAAAATTACTTTACTGAATTAAATAAAACATTTTACCTATCGTCGTTTGGAGCATGAAACGTTTAGGCTGTTTTAAATCATCGTACGTCATTAGGGTTATGCCGCCGCCCCTTGGTCCGTCAGTGCTCAAAACTAGATCTTATGGGTACAGGTTACTTAACCTTTAATTATAGAATGCACAAATTTGTTCTAATGAGCTAATTATATTTTACCACAGAGCGGAGGAAACACGTCTGCTTCACTATTCTACAACGGTATACTAAACCATATGACGGCACGCAATAACATATATGACGGCACGGAACACATAGCCTATAGAAGAGGCAACATGGAGATGACAAGATCCGTTGAAGCCTAAATTGGGGTATCAATTATAATACCGGATAAACAGTGCCCTGGATGGGACCTACACAAACAAAATTTGATCCGGGGGCCCTCCTAGAAGATTTCAGAAAATTAGATACCAAATTGTGAGTTTTGGTCCCAATATTACTCAGTGTCGTAAACAATAGGTTTTTCAATCACATTCATAAAATTGTACAACTATTGTTTTAACTATGGTAAGCAAAACTTAATTAATAAATTAAAGTACCATACAAAATGGTATACGAAAGAGGATTGAATAGCTGTCACTAACTTTGAAATTACTTTAATCTTATTATGAAACTGAACACAATTAAACACGGTCAGGGCCTGATTAAGATGTGTGGCACCATAGGCTTGAGTTGATTTGGCAGCCCCCTCAACTCTTGGGGGTGGGGAGGGGGGTTGTCGAAATGACTCCATGAACGAATGTCTAAACCCTGAACGCGGCCCAAGGTAGCTTCATTTTGTGGATGCGTTAAGCGTTAAGGGCATACCAGCGTCAGGTAGCTTTGTCTCTTATCAATGTAGAGTTCCATCTCTTTCTAACCAATGAGTGGTTGCATAAACTCAGGGACACCTCTGGAATCCCCTTAAAGCAAATTGTCTGATCTAAAGGGTCCTAGGGTTGACTTATCTCTCGGTTAAATAACGGCCGCATCGTGTAACGATCGTGAATGTCGATCGCACCGTATAACATCGGCCATAATTGACGATCGAAAAACATAATATAGGCAGTAAAAGAGGACCATGCACCATCAACGTAATAGATATCAGCGTAGTTCGGGGGTGGCAAGGGGGTGGTTGACCCCCAATAATTTGGCGAAAATATTCTTGTAATATATGAAATGTCCCAATAATCATAATCACGACCATGTTTGCCCTCCAATACAAATACAGAAATTACGCTTATAGTAATAGATGACCGAACCGCGTTATAGTTTCCGTAATTTATGATCGCAACAGGTGCAATCGGTCATAAATGACGATCGCACCGCACTTCATAAAAAAATAATGGCGATCGTACCGCTATTCGCCGAAACAAACGATTGGACCACGTAATATTGGCCATAAACGGCGACCATAATCACGGCCGTAAATGACGATCGTACCGCGTAATCATGTTCGTAAAAGACGATCGCACCACAGATTACCAATTTGATTACATAATCCCGCCCCGAAATAATCTCGAGGTCAAATAAATCCCACCCGAAAAACGGAATTATTTTTTGCAGGACATTTCCCGATATTTTTGGAAATGTTCATCCCTCATCACGAGCTTACGAAACAACTAAACTACAGCTGTTCAAAAACAACCATTTCCTAAGGTAACACTCACTTGGTAAAGTATAATTGTTAGATTTTTTGAGAGATTAGTGATTAGAACCAATGTACAGGGTGTAAATATGTACATGGATTAGGTTATGTGTAACTATAACTAATAAAAATAAAGATTGAATATAAAGCGGACATATCAAAAAGAAGAAGAAACGAGTAAATAAGAAACATTACTTATTTGTTTCATATAAGTATTGCATAATAGTTTAGTTTTAGTTTTAAATACTTTAATTGCAATTTAAATTCCTACTAACATATTTATATAATATATTTGAACATTGGTGATTTTTTTTATTACAATAATTTATATAAAATGCCTGTTTTTCATAGTAATAAATTTTCCTGTTATCTTGTAAAGTTATATTTTAAAACACAAAGGACTTATCTACTTGCTTATTTTTTGCATATCCATTAAACAGATCTTCACATGCATATTTCGTTCACTACACCGTATCGTATTGTTATATAAAGTTACAAAAACATCACACATTCTCTGGGGAAATGTATATCATAACCAACTACCTTTAACTTTCATAAATAGTGATATTTTTATGGTTTTGTGATAGTTACAAATACTTTGACAAATATCATATATTTAATAATGTATTTATATCAGGTTTTTTGGCATATTTGGTGATAAAATTTGGATTATCCTTAAGTGAATCCATGTTGACGATAAGTATTGTGTAGCGGTAGTAATACCTTATCATGACAAATTATACACATCGTGTCTCCAAGCTGCTACATTATATAACACTCTATTACTTTAAGGTGTGTATGTTGTTACTTTAAGGTAATTTGTTTCAAAGAAACAGATTAAGAAATAAAAATATGAAAATAAAAAAGATAACATGTGTGTTTTTTATTAATTAGCAATAATACATAGGACATTATAATGTAAATTACGACCCTTATACGCTTGCAACTTAAGTGGTTAAGCACTATAAGTAAAGAAAATTTAATTCTTCCTGTCATACAAAGCAACGTTCTCAGGTTTAAAACATTCAATTCGGAGAAGACAATAAATTATGCACATTTCCACAAAATACTGAGTCTATGAGCTTAATAATCGGAACAGATCCGGTTACAAACCTAAATTACGGTGACTGGCGTAAAATGGATGAAATAAATCAGTGCGTTATTTACGACAAATATTGTATTTAAACATAAACTACAACCTAAATATCTACTTAAATGTGTACTTGCATAGTTAAAAGGAACACATCAGATATAATTGCATTTCTTTATGTGTCTTTGCACTGTGCAATAATTCAGAAACGGTCCTATTAGGCTGTTTGCTGGGTTTGCATCTGCTTAAATGTTCATAAAATAATCTATCTTAAGAAAATATGGCCAACATTTAACTATTATAATTCTTATATTGGAAAAGTACATGTAAACCACAACAAAAATACTAGCGATCACCAAGAGGTTGAAATTAGACCAAAAATAATTCTACGTAAACCTAAAGTGGTGCACACGAATAATGGTTGTTTGCGTGAATTTTTGTTCCATCCTGCGTGAGCAGTTAATTACAAATGCATTTTAACCATTGCCCTTATGCTGAACTTCTCGAATAACCTATATTTCTCTCTCTCTCCCTCTTCCCTTCATCCGCCACTCCCCCTCACATCCAGGTTTATTTTTGTATGTTGTGTTAAACGGATAAGAGAATGGTGTCACTATTCCAGTAGTCAGTGACATTTTTTATTTACATTAGTCCTGAAACATCTATTTTTGCTGTTGTGCTAGCATTTTGTTATTATATCAACATTCAAATATACAATTCAATTAATTACTGTTCTTCCATAAGATTATCATTGAAACTATGAAAGCCTGTGGGGCGTAGCACTGAGGGCTGGTGTAAGTTATAAGGTGTTTCTGCACATCTATACAACAATACCATTCTAATGACGGTATGCTTGAATTTCTCCTACGATGTGAGAAAAAAGGGGGACAGTTGTGTGCTTTAATGATAACGTTCTAATTAGATATATCATATGCTAACATCCATATGATTAGCTTTACAAGCTAACCTATACTTTCCATTACTATCAGTGCCTGTTGCAAATAGACGATCGCCTTGTAACCTTTTCAGGCAAAAAACAAACAATAAACATTTTAAATACCCTAGGGGAATCTCCACAAATGTATTTAGTTAAAACACTAATTATTTAATTAATTTTTCGTAATTAAAATACCATAAAAAGGCAAACACCTTTACGTAATAAGATAATCGTAAACTAATCTGTAAGGTACCTGACTTGATATGAATAGCTATGAATGCGAATGTAAAAATCTATATCTATAAATTCGAAACCCCGATCATCCTGCAGGCCAAAGTTCTACAAATACTACCACGAAATTTGGCAGTGTACTCTTTCCATACCCTAGGTAGCCACTAAGATAGGATTTTAATAAATCCCCAAAGGGCTCCGCCCCACGGGGAGTCAAAGTTCCAATCTTTTGTTATTCTTATAGACATCCACTTTAGTTTGATCTCTTGAGAATTAAAACAGCTGATCATGTTTCTTAGTAGTTCTACGGGTTAACCACAGAATGCAGCACACATAACTGTTGTATTCCTGGGTGAAACCGGGTACAATAGCAGCTAGTAGAATATAGAATGTTAATTGTTTTATTATAAGTTCTCTTTTAATGACCTATTACAAAAAACATATATTGCTCAGCCATTATTAATTATTACTATTTCTGTTATTATTTTTGTATGAATAAAATTACATTTTGGAGTTCTGTAAAATTGCTGAGTGACCTTTCAAGATTTTTAAGACTTATAACTTATAAATAAATTTGATGGAACACGTGGGAGCTTCAAAGACTCGCTTGATATAATGCCACACATATTATCAGTGAAATATGCTTTATCGCTTTAACTAAACAACAGATAAACAAAGATATATTTGAGGGTGTAACTGACTGGTTTCCCAGTGCAGATTTTCAGTGACTGCCATCCCGGGCACTTACGTTCAATATATTGTGACTGGCTTAGCAGTACAAACTTTACGTGACTGGCCTTCCCGGCAAAACGCCGGTGACTGGCTTAGCATAGGAAGTTTTACGTATATAAAGTTTTTATTTTTGTAATATATACGACATATATATAATCGGAAATGGCCAACGACAATATTTGAGCAAATACAAAAATATATATATCGCATATTTTCCAAGTATATGTGGGGGTGTTACTGACTGCATTCCCCGAGTATAATTTCAGTGATTGGCTCTCCAGGCATAGCCGTGTATATATATATATATATATATATATTTCTTACTAAAATATCTCCTCCCTAAAACTTGCACCCCCACCACTTCCATTGGGTATAAAAGAGACACCTTATCGATGGTAAAATCAGTCTGCTGCTTGTATTCGCCCATCTCAGACACCATGGAGCACATCAGAAAACCAACTTCTGCCGCCTCTTCTTGTACTGTTTCATCTTCTGCTGCCCCATCGATACTTGTCCAGGCTATGATTTTATCCCACATTCTTCCAGAGACTGGTAATACTTCGCCAAACTTAAACTCGAGATCTCTCAAAACCGAGAAAAACAATGCTAGTTCTCGGAAAATGAGAACACGGATCGCTGACCGTTATAAAGTATTAAGAAGCATATTACCATCCTCCAATCCGTATGATTCTAAATTAACCACTATACAAAAGACAATAAAATACATTGCAAACCTTCAATCGCAGCTTCAAGAACCGTCCTCAATTCACAAAGAAGTCTTACAAAACCCTCCACCTTTTGAAGCCGTTTTTCTTAAAGAGGATGAGTTAGCGGACCAACATTTTTTCGCTGAAGAACCTTCAGCTTACAAACAAATCTTCCTCATGGATGAAGATCAGGACGAGTAACTATCTTAAAAAAACTAAAGTCCTTTGAAATACAAAGCGGGGAATAGATCAGTTTGAGGTCAAAGTGAGAACCTCTTACTGCTCTATTCCCCGTTTTGGCAATATGTTCAGACGACCTTGACCCACTCACAGACTTAGAAAATCTGCGGATAGGATAGATATGTTAAATAAAACTTTCCTTCTCTACTACCTACCCCCACTCTACTACCTACCCCCCACTCTACTACCTACCCCCACTCTAATGGTATAGGTAAGCGGGGTATTTAAGCGACCGCTCGAGAACTTATTAATTAGTCAGCTATGGACAGTCAAGCTGGATCATCCAACTTACATAGAGAGCCTAGAAATGTCCGAGAGCAGAAAAGGGTGCTAAAAGTAAATAAAGCATACAAGATACTACATTCAAAACTACCATTTGTTAATCCAAAAATGTCAAGATTATCAATTATACAACACGCGACAAAATACATTAAAACTTTACAAATGGAGTTGGAAAAACCATTGAATTCGCCTCAACTGCCTGATCAACCAATCTCCAACTCAACTCTTAAAGAAGTTTTTCTTGATGATGGTGATGTTGCAATAGAAAAAATTCTTAATGAAATTCTAACATTTGAAATTGATCAATTTGTTTAAACTGACTAAAGATGGTTTGGAAATACTGAACGGAAGAATACAGAACGGGGAATAGATCAGTTTGCGGTCAAAGTAAGAACCACTTACTGCTCTATTCCCCGTTCTGGCAACAGGTGTAAATGACCTTGGGACTTAGAAAATATTCGTTTGATAAAAAATAATGAAAGATCTTCTTATTTCTTACAACAACAACAATATCCCTTCCTAACCCCCACCACCACCTAAACTAAGTATAAAGGAGGTTCTCCATCGTTGGTAAAAATTAGTACTCTGCTGAAAATGAGTGCATCCACTCCTTCTATCTCTGCAGCAACTATAATAGTTAGCAGACGGGTCGAAAACATTGATCAGTTGCTTGCTGTAAGGAGATTACTGCTACGGTATCTTGATATAGAGGTTAGTTGTCAATTGTACATGTGGAGACCAGCAAGTGAAGTTTATAGTAGTGAAAATGAAGCATTTGAAACAAACTATAGTAGAAAGTTATATAAAATCTTTGGCAATATGGTAAGGTTAGTCGATAATGGATGGAACATTAACATAACATTTTATATTGTTCCAAACCTGTAACTAAAGCAAAAAAAAAACAAAAAACGATGGATATATAAGCCTGATGTTGCAGAGACAATTATCACTTTGGTTCTGAATTGCATCAAGAGAGCATCTACCATGGTATACCTCCACTATATTGACTCTACTGCTAAAGCGGATACTTTTATCCAGCGTGTTTACCAACTGTTAACGGAGTACCAACATGTTCAGGTCAAAGGATTGGGTATTCGTGGAACAGAAGAAGTAAAAATAGATGTAAAACCAATCCCTTTGAAGAAAAAAATTGACCAATTATTACGAGAAGGCTACATCCTGTGCCTTTATTACACAACCTCATAAACTACATAAAAGGCCGAAGGGGGGGGATACAGAACGGGGAATAGATCAGTTTGAGGTTTGAATAAGAATCTCTTACTGCTGTATTCCCCGTTCTGGTAATAGGATAAGGTGACCTTGACCCACTTACAGGACTTAATCATTTGTGTTACAATAATACCTCTTCCCTATACTTTTCCCTACCACTTGCACTTTCAACACTTACCCCCACCACCACCAAAATCAGGTATAAAAGGTGGTTTCGTATTAGTGGTAAAATCAGTCTGCTACTTGGAATCATGTCGCCCAGAGATAACATTTTCCCTTCTAGGAAGACTATACTGGAATTGATTCAAAATATTCCAGTAAATATAAACGAAGATGAAGACGAAGACGATTCAGAGATGGAAGATGAACTATTTAGTGATCTTGAACTACTGAGTGAGTTTGCTAGCAGTGAACCATATCTTGGAGAGATGGAGCTGTTGGAGCTGTTGACTGACGACGACGACGACGATGATAATGAACCAGAATGTCATCATCAGTTGCTCTGTTTGGAGGAAATGGACCTTGTTGATAGTGAAACCCGTCCAAGCAGTATTAATATCGATGATGTAGTTCTAGATCCAGTCACAGGGAACTTTTGTGTTCGTCGTCGCTTATTTAGTGATATGAGCTCATCATCATCATCATCATTATCATCGGAAGAATCTGAATAAGTCTTTGTTGTCTTCAAATAGTTTACTTTAAATACAAAGCGGGGAATAGATCAGTTTGTGGTTATAGTGAGAATCACTTACTGCTCTATTCCCCGTTTTGGTAATATCGTTGTATGACCTTGACCCATTTACATGACTGAAAAAGTGGGGTAACTTATACATTTAATGGTGGGGGAACGTCTATTTAAAGACGATGCAACAGTGTATATTTATCATATCGGCATTATGAACCCACCAGGAAACTCCGTTTGTTACAGCTTTCCCCTCCTCGATATCGATGATGTGATAAAACTTACATCAATAACAAAACGGTTTGAAATCGAAAGGCGACTAATAAAAGTCGATGTAATTCCACATGATCTTCGTTCTGCAATGTTGACCATCGAATATGTTAAAGATGAATCTACAACTGAAGATCCCTATTGTTTTATGAATTTTTTAGTTGATCGAGATGCAATGTGTACAATCCGACTTCACATCCGAGTTTAAAATCTATCAAATGTTCCTGTTGGAGAAAATTGTCTTAGTTAAATACAGAGCGGGGAATAGATCAGTTTATGGTTTGATATGAAATCATTTACTGCTCTATTCCCCGTTTTGGCAAATATGTTCAATGACCTTGACCTAAATACAGAACTTTGTAGCCTTCAGCTACAATAGTAAATATAAAATGCACAAAAAATAGTAAACTTAACGTAATACGTACCCCCACCACTTTTGCTAGGGTATAAATAGAGGGGCATTTGCAGTGTTGTTCATTATTGCCTTGACCTTTGTGGAGATCGCACCTACATTATGCATCGCTGCGATATTTACAAGTCTTCATTTAAGGATGAATTTCTTTTAATGATTCATAATGAACTAAAACATAACAACAACCAAGATGAAAAATATGAAGAAGAAGAATTGGAAGAAATAGATCAAATGTTAGCTCAACACCAACATTCCAGACCAACTGTAATTCAATATGCACCATCAACATCGACTTCTACCTCTGCTCTGTCTACACTTCACCTTCCTTCAACATCATCAGCTGCATCGACTTCTACGCCTGCTCTGTCTACACTTCATCGTCCTTCAACATCATCAGCTGCATCGAGTTCTACGCATGCTCTGTCTACACTTCACCGTCCTTCAGCATCAACAGCAGTAAATGTAGAACTACATGCCCGAGCACTTCCGGGTAATGTAGTAACCCACTTTAAAATTGACAATGCAAAATTACAACTCGAAGAATTTTTAAATAACGCAAAAGGATTGGTAAGTAAAACTCTGCAAAATGAATTAAAAAGATTAAATTTTATTAAATTTGGCCTATTACTAGATGATTTATTTACAATTATTCAGAATGAAACTTCACCGAGAGGGTTTTTAACAAAAAACCGAACTATTATGTTTTCGTCAGATATTGATTCAATCGTATATGAATGTTTTGAAGAGCTAATGACAAAAATACAAGAACATGAAGGAAGAGGCTCTGGATGGAGTTTGTTAAGCATCACAGGGTTAGACTTAAGAGTACACAAACACGGCTATGGAATTCGAGGAAGTAGCTACATCCCTCTACCAACACAGATAATAAATACCTCATCCTGCGTCAACGTACAAAATCAAGATACTGAGTGTTTTAAATATGCTATGTTGGCCAAATATGTAACAGACCATCCGGTAAGACCAAGTCACCATTATGAAGAAGTACAACATAGATATAATTTTCAAGGGATAACTTACCCTGTTGCTATAACAGACGTTTCAAAATTTGAAAAACAAAATCCTTCCGCTTCTGTCAACCTATTCGGATTGGATTCGTCAAACAATGTGTACCCCTTACGTATAACACCAAATGAGCGCAGAGATCATACCGATTTGTTATTGATTACTAAAGGCGATATTTCACACTTTGTGTATATCAAAAAATTTGAAAGTCTTGTTTCTAAACAATTATCCAATCATGAAAAAAATGACAATTTGCAAAAGATGTTTTTGTTACGTGAACAAAGAACTAAGAAGGGGAGGGTCAGATTGGCTAGTAGAACACCAGCGGTTATGTAATGGAAACTATGAAGTAAGAATTAAATTGCCGCATCCTAGCAGAGCGCAGATAAAATTTGACAAAGTAATACAACAATACCGTGTACCTGTTGCTGTTTACGCTGATTTCGAGTCTTCTTTACATCCGCTTGAACAACAAGAAGACGACGTTACAAGAAGAAGCAAATACCAACTTCATTCACCAAACAGTTATTGCATACTAATTAAAACCACGTTGACTGAAGACCATCTTCAAAAATATGGACTATCATCTTCTCCAAAGATTTATCGCGGTGAAGAAGCAGCCAAATACTTTGTCGATGATCTGTATGACATAGCTGCAAAGGTAGAAGAACTGTATGGAACAAAGGTACCCATGTCACCTATGGAAGAAGAAGAGCTTCAACATTATGATTCAACAACAACGTGTTATCTGTGTAATAACACCTTTACACTGGATAACGTTAAAGTCCGTGACCACGATCATCTTACGGGAGCGTTCAGAGGTGCAGCCTGTAACGCTTGCAACTTGAACTACAAACTACCATATTTCATCCCCGTAGTTCTGCACAATCTGAGTGGTTATGATTCGCACTTCATTATCCCCGAACTAGGAAGAGATAATGGAGCAATAGACGTTTTGGCTACTACAATGGAAAAATTTATAAGCTTTTCAAAAAAAGTGGGTAAAATTAAATTAAGGTTTGTTGATTCATTTAGATTTATGCCTTCAAGCCTCATGAAATTATCTGAAAATCTAAGAAGAACAGATTTGATAGAAACAAGCAAAATTGTACCCAATAATAAAATGGATTTGGTTCTTCGAAAAGGAGTCTTCCCCTATGATTACATCAATGGACTGCATAGATTTGATGAAACATCACTACCTCCACCAGAACACTTCAAAAACAAACTTAATGATTCGGAAATATCACTTGAGGACTATCAACACGCACGTCGAGTATGGAACGAGTTAGATATGAAGACCTTAGGAGATTACTCGGACTTTTATGTCAAACTAGATGTAACTCTTCTTTGTGATGTAATGGAAGAATTCCGAAACACTTGTTTTGCTGCATACGGTTTGGACCCTCTACATTCGTATACTTCACCAGGATTAGCTTGGCAAGCCATGTTAAAAGAAACAAAATGCAAACTCCAACTTTTAACAGACATTGACATCGTTTTAATGGTTGAAGCTGGAGTAAGAGGCGGATTGACCCAAAGTGTTACCAGACATGTCAAAGCCAACAACAAATACCTACCCGATTATGATGAAACCAAACCGTCAACCTATTTAGGATTTTTCGATGCAAATAACCTGTACGGTTGGGCAATGTCAAACCCACTTCCTTTTGATAACTTTAAATGGATTAATCCCGACTATATTGGCGATATTTTACAAATTCAGAAACATGGTGACACTGGATATATTTTGGATTGCGATTTTGAATACCCAGAAAATTTACATGATCTTCATTATGACCTACCACTTCTTGCTAAGACAGAAATTTCACCAATTGGAAAACACCCCAAATTAATGATGACATTAAATAATAAACAACGCTACGTGGCTCACTTTTGGGTGGTTCAACAAGCTATCGAATTAGGACTACGTTTAACAAAAATTAATAGAGTTTTGGAATTTTCTCAATCATGCTTGTTGAAACCCTACATTGATTGAAATACCATCAGAAGAGCAGCAGCTACATCAGACTTTCAAAAAGATTTCTTTAAATTAATGAATAATGCGATATTTGGAAAAACATTGGAAAACAAAAGAAGACATAAAAATGTTAAACTTGTTACCGACGCAAAAAAATTAAATCTTTCTACAATAGCTGCTTTTTTCTCTGAATTTGTAGAATAATGATTTATTTTATACTTATTCATTAACTGTGCAAAGTTTGTATTAAAGTATTCTGTTCCATCATCAGTTTGTAAATGTTTAATTTTGTTTTTATCTCTTTTTATGGCTATTTCCATGGCTTCTGTTACGCTTTTACCAGTCTTGTCCTTTAGAGGCAAAGCGTCTGCAACTTTTGTAAAACAATTAATAATTGTGAGTATCTATTTAAATCCTTTGTTTATTCTGCTATGCGGTCGCATTTTATATTTTCTCTTCCGTAGAACGCCACCATTTTGTTGTAGTGAAAATCGTACATGTGTGTTTTTGAGATGTCCAAGATTGACATGCCTATATACAAAGGACGATCCATCTTCACACTCGTCTTCTTCATGGACACTGCTACAAGTTTTTCATTAATAATTATCGATGTTCCAAAATTTGGCTGCTGTACTAGTTTAATAGAACCTTAAAAGGAGCACTGTATAAACAATTTTCAAAAAGAGGTTCTTACGTATGGTATGATGTTTTACCACAATTAATAAATGATTATAACAACAGGTTTCATAGAACTATTGGTATGAAACCTAACAAAGTAAATAGAAGAAATGCAAAAGATGTATTAAAACGCATAAAGAAAAATACAAAGCCTAAAGTAGAAAAAATGCAGCCAAGAAAATTTAATGTAAGTGATAAAGTACGGATTAGTAAGTATAAGGGAGTGTTTACCAAGAAATACCTTCCCAATTGGACGAATGAAGTTTTTACAGTGTATAAAGTACAACCGACTGTACCTGAAACGTATATCCTAAGAGATAACAAAGGAGATTTGTTGCAAGGTGCATTTTATGGACATGAAATGTTAAAGTCAACAGTAGGTGATGTATATCTTGTTGAAAAAGTGTTACAAAGAAAAAAGGACGCAGTTAAAGTGCGGTGGTTAGGGTTTAACAAAACTGAGGATTCATGGATACCTATAAAGGACTTGGTTTAATGCAAGCAACTCATTTCATCGTTAACCTTTGAGCAGGATGGAGATTATTCACCATAAAGATCGATTCAATATTAATAACATAGATGATTTAACTGTGGATAACGTTAAAATCAACAATGGTAAACACGGTAGTTTACTTCCAAACACTGTTCGATGTATAGTAAGTGGCCCCTCAAACTGCGGAAAGACCAATGTTGTCTTTAATTTGATCACTAATCCGCAGGGATTAAGGTTTAATAACCTATATATTTTTTCAAAGTCTCTACATCAACCAAGGTATCGATTGCTGGATAAAATCCTATCTGATGTGTCTGATGTTAATTTTTACAAATTTAACGCTAGTGATAGCATTATGCAACCAAACGAAGCGAAACCGTATTCTGTATTTATATTTGACGATGTATCTTGTGAAAATCAGGATACTATTAGAAACTACTTTGCCATGGGAAGACATAATAACATCGACAGCATATATATAGGACAAACTTATAGCAAAATCCCAAAACAACTTATCAGAGATAATGCAAATATTCTAATTGTATTCAAACAAGATGATACTAACCTAAAACATATATATAACGATAATGTGAATGCGGATATGCCATTTGAAAAGTTTAAAGAGCTTTGCGGAAAAGCATGGGCGGAAAAGTATGGATTTTTGGTTATTATGAAAGATCAAGCTATAAAAGATGGTCGTTATAGAATAGGTTTTGATAAATTTGTTTTAATACACTGATTAGCGGTATTACTGTACAAGTCGTCAAGGTGTGAAGATGGTTAACCAGGAAAAGCTATTAAAGGAAATAAAATCACTTAGTGATTCTATTAGACAAAAGAACAAAGCTTTAAAATCAGGTATAAATGAAAGAGAGCAATTTTTAGAAACAACATTCAAACCTGTAGCTGAACCTTTAAAGCGATTAGCACAAAATATGGAAAAACCTTCAATTCGCTTCGAAGGAGACAAAATGCTACCAATTTCCAAATATGAAGAAGAATTTCAGAATGATGAAAGTTTTGGTCAGTTACAAACATCTGAAAAAAGCGACGAGTATGAAGAAAGCGGAGATATAGAGGATTTAAAGGAAAAGGACATTGCAGAAGATACTAGTACAGAAGATACAAGTGTAGAAGATACAAGAGCAGAAGAAGAGGATATTAACCCATCCAACTTAAGCAAATTAGGCACTGATATTATGTTTAAAGGAACACTTGGAAGAACATATACGTTAAAAATGTTACACGCCGCACATGCTAATCGAAATTATCATACCTATGGAGCTAGAATAGAGGATAAAGGATTAATGATTGGAGATAGCAAGTTAGATATAAACGAAAATGATGATATAGTTATTGGAGATAAGAAATATAAAGGTACTAAAGGTTTGTTTGAACTCATCTTTAAAAATAATCCTGGTAAATATACTAAAAGGGATTTACAATTGTTTAAAAATATATTAGAGTATACAAATGCACATAGAAAGAAGTATTCCAAAGACCTACCTATTCATAGAAATCGGTCAATAAAATATACAAGTATTATATCTAGTCTTTTCCCCTCGAAATCAAAAAAAGCTCAAATTAAAAGAAGAGTTTATCTTCTGTTGAATTAAATGTTTTGCACAAAAAGAGAAAAACAACTGATCCTACCACATCTGGAAGGGGATTATTGAAAAATTTGTATAAAACTAATATAATATATTACAACGATATAAATAAGTTAGTTGATCGAATGAGGTTATTACATGAAGCTATGGAAGCCGGGCACACTGGTTTAGAAAACGAATGGGTAGCTTTGGTTGATGAACTGCGAAAACAAGGAATAATTGATCAGTAGACATATATATATATATTATATATATATATATATATATATAAGAACCTAAACGATAGCGATTCAGTTACATCATGAGTGTGGACAAGTTTGGACGGTATTCCGAGTTTGGAGTAAAATCTGGATATAGTGAAAAAAGAGCTGGGTTTCCGTTAACACCTGATGGCAACTATAATTTTGAAGGAAAAGTAATTCAAAATGTTGGTGATCCGCTTATGTCGTCTGATGCGGTTACGGTACAGTACATGAAAAAAAGAACCCCAACTATACACGAAGATCATTGGGGGTTTTCCGGTAAAAGGTTAAGCGATATACAATATCCCATTTATGATGGTGAAGCAGTAAATTTAGCTACTCTAAAATTGTTAACGATTTACAAAAGGAACAAAACTGATACAAGCTATGATGTAAAAAAACTAAAATTATCAAATGTAGGTGATTGTGAGCAGGATGGAGACGCTATAAATAAGAAAATGTTTGATATTGTACAAAGGAAATGGACTACGGAATATGAAAAACATTTGGAAAGGTTTGGTGCAGCTCTATTCCATTATATCCATCGGGCTTCAGGAAGAGATGCAGCTTCAGATGTTGACAGTCACAATTATTTAGACTGGAAAAATATACACAATCCAGAGAAAACTAATCAACGAGTTAAACCGTCTGAGCCTTCTAAAGTCAAGACATTAGGAAAGGAGGATAAAGTGAATGTGATTAATGAACCAACAGAAAACAATGAAGATTACATAAGAGAAAAAAGAATTTAAAATACCCATGATAAGGGATAAAGCATCAGTCATATTCGAGAGACGATACAGAGAGGATGATGGAATCCAATATTACTGCGTGGAGTTTAATATCTCAAGAGCCGAGATTTCCCCAAGGAGTGTTGACAGATGGTTTTGTTCAACGGTTTGATAGATATATGGATTGGGAACAACTTTCCATACACTACCTCTTTACAATGACTATGTTAAGAATTTATTTTCACAGAGTTAACTGGATCCATATTTTACAAAGACAACAGTTTTCAGAAGACTTCCTCGTAGAGATGACATCAAATTTTAATAACTGTTGGGAAGTAATAAGTAAATATCAAAATCTCTCTGAGAATTACATTGACAATTTTAAAGATAAACTAGATTGGGATGTGTTATTCAATTACCAACGATTAAGTGGCAAGTTTCTAAGGGAACATGACAACTATTTAAAGTTTATTCATTTTACCGAAGACAACGATACCATCACCAGCGGAGAAAAATCTGGAAAATCTTCAATTACACCTTATTTCTATTTTTCCTACTTTTATTTAATATAACTACATTTAATTTATAAATCCATTTCTATATAATAAATGGATTTTAAACAGTATATAATACAAGAAACCAAAACTGATATTACATTCATTGTAAAACATTTATAGAGTGCACCTACTGATTGTAGGTTTTGCTATAAATAGTCATGTCGAGGGTTAAACGCATCAGTCATAATCGAGAGAGATTACAGAGAGGAAGGGGAATAGCATCAACAGCATTTTCTCTATTGAGTAAACCGGTTGGAGCTATAGTTAACAAGGCGATTGATTTATTACCTGTGGAATTACATTTACCTGGAGGATATCAATATTGTGGTCCTTGAACCAAATTAGAGAAACGTCTTGCAAGAGGAGATCCTGGAATAAATAAGCTCGATCAGGCTTGTAAACAGCACGATATAGCGTATTCCAAATTTGGTGATACTAAAAATAGATCAATAGCGGATAAAGCACTTGCTGAGAAAGCTTGGCAAAGAGTTAAATCTAGTGACACGAGTATTGGTGAAAAAGCAGCGTCTTTAGCAGTAACAGCAGCAATGAAAGCAAAAACTACGTTTGGAGGAGGAAAGAGAAGAAGGCGTGGGAAAAAACCCGCTAAGAAACAAGGAGGTAATATCAGAAGAAAACGTCGATCTACCAGTGGTAAAGCTAAAAAGAAACCAACAATATGGTCAATGATAAAAAAGGGAGGAGGATTATACCTAAGACCGTATCGTGTGTATTAAATAAGAAAGAGCAATTAATAATTAAAAACAAAGAATTGACTAATGAAGAACTGATTACATATGCTTCTTGTTTGAAAATCCCATTTTTTAGAGGAGTATTTATGAAAGATGAATTACCGGTTAAAATGTGGAAAAATGAGACTGGTATTGTAAATTTGGATAATAGTGAAGGATTAGGCACTCATTGGGTGTGTTACAAGAAACTTGGTAAAACCATTTATTATTTCGACAGTTTTGGAGACCTTCCACCACCGAAAGAACTTCAACAATACTTTCGTGCGGCAGAAAATGTTTTTTACAATCATACAAGAAAACAACCTGATGATACATCCATTTGCGGTCATTTATGTTTAGACTTTTTAGCTAAAAGTGTTAGTCAACTTTAAGATGTCTTCGTATACAGTGTCATTAACTGGTAACTCATGTACTTTGCGCAGTATTCTGTTTCCAGCGCTACGTTTGCAAAAAGGAAGACTATGTGAAGTCGCATTATTGGATTTAACAACATATAACTCTATTCCAAACGTTAGTGAAGGAATTAATAACAAAATACATTATTACAAGACAAAAGATGATAAAGGAAAGTATTCAGCTTTGGAAGAATTCAGTTTACCAACAGGAGCTTATGAAATTGATAATATAAATGAAGTTATACAAAAACATATGGGAAAAGAAAATATAACGATAAAAGGCAATAACAATACAATGAAAGCCGAAATTACGTCTAAGTATTATATTAATTTTAGTTAAGAACATTCAATTGGTAGTTTATTGGGGTTTTATAAGGAAACAAAAGTATTAGAACCTAATAAAACTCATTCTGGGAATAAAACTGTGACGATCATCAAAGTTAACAGCATAGATATTACATGTAACATTATACAAGGATCCTACAGAGATGGAGAAAATCGTCATATATTACACACATTCTACCCATCAGTTGCACCGGGTTTCAAGATAGTAGAAAAGCCTCAAAACCTTGTGTACCTACCGTTAAACACCAGTTTCATTTCAGACATCGTGCTGAACATAGTGGATCAAGACGGAAACCTAATTGACTTTAGAGGAGAAGCTATTACTGTAAGAATACATATAAAATCATCCGCTTAGACAATGGGGTTATCATTTAAAAAGAGAGAGCCAACCAGCAAAGAGGTCAGTAGCTCATCAGCTGTAGAAAGATTAACAAGTGACAACATTCGTTTTCTAGAAGAAATTGGATTAAAGGTCATTAACAATGGATATACTGGATATAGCGCAGGGTCCAACATTCGACGAGACCTTATGGGAAAAGGAATATCACACGCACAACCCTTACGCTTCGTCCAAATTAAACAATAACGATGAAATTAGGATTCCTATACAACAACAAGACATTTATACTCTTCCATGCGAAAGTTATTTATATATTGAAGGAAAAGTAACAAAAACTGATGGTACTGCTGGAACCACTGTTCCGTTCATAAATAATCCTATGGCATTTTTATTTGATGAGATTAGATATGAAATTTCAGGAGTCACAGTCGATTCAACAAAAAAGGTTGGAATTTCCAGTACATTGAAAGGATTAGCGTCTTTAACACCAAATGAGAAGAATCTGTTAGCTGTTGCAGGATGGGTTGCACCAGACAAAAGTACAATCGCTCCTGACTCTTCGGGAAACTTTGATTTCTACGTACCTTTAAGATTACTCCTAGGATTTGCTGAAGACTACAGAAGAATAATAATAAATGTAAAACAAGAACTAGTTTTATTAAGATCATCAAACGATAATGATATTATTAAAGCAGCTGCTGGAACAACTGATGCCAATTTAGACTGGAAATTAACATTAGACAAGATTGTTTGGAGAGTACCACATGTGCGACTAAATGATGAACACAGGATTACATTATTAAGAAAGTTAAAATCAGATCGAGACATTGTAATGCCATTCAGAAGCTGGGAGTTTCATGAATACCCCGTTTTACCTACAACACAACGGCATACATGGACTGTAAAAACTTCTACTCATTTGGAAAAAGCGAGATATGTAATATTTGGATTACAAACGAAGAAGAAAAGTATAATAACTGAAAATGCTGGTGAATTTGACCATTGTAAATTAACAAACTGTAAAGTGTTCCTGAATTCACAATTCTTTCCCTACGACAACTTTAATATTTCTTTTGATAAAAAATGATACAGTGTTTTATACGACATGTACGCTAGGTTCCAAAATTCATATTACGGCAAAACAAATACACCTCTACTATCTCCCGTACAGTTTGAATCGAAAGCTCCGATTGTTGTAATTGATTGTTCCAAACAAAATGAATCTGTAAAATCGTCTAGTGTTGATATAAAAATAGAAATGGAATTTCAAGAAAACGTACCTGCAAATACATCTGCGTATTGTTTAATTTTGCACGATAACATTGTTACATACACACCGTTGACCGGTATTGTAAAGACAGTTTTGTAAAACGTTGTACCACCACCGGCACCGCCACTGTCACTAACCTATAAATAGTGGAGCAACAATGCAGGTCTTCAGTTGATCGTCTATCGGCGCATGGGTAACATCTTCTACAAAATGAGTTCTCCATCTGTTGTACAAGGTGATGCAGAGGTAGCACCGTTATTGGAACGTGATAATACTAGTGAAGCAGAAATCATCAAGGAAATAACTGCATTTTTAAAGTTTGGTAAAAGAGATAGAGAGGAGGAAAGTAATGCAGACCCATCAAAGGTAGTACCAAAGAGGAAGAAGATTGTTGAAGAAAATATTCCTCCTCACATTTTAACTGAAGTTTTTTTGCGAATCATTTACCCCATCTCAGCATGCATCAGTAAAAGTGTATCAGTTGGATTGATGAAGTCATTGGATTATTCCCCTACAGTAATACTACACCATGGAACAAAAAAGGTTTTATTTTCGCAAAATGCTTGGGAGTCATTTTTGAAACATGTACATTTAATAGAATGTTATTTAACTAACAGTTTGAGTGGAAGGAAAACACATATTCGACTTTTGGATTGTGACAATGAAATCGATATTGTTAAACATCGCGGACAACTACAAGTGCGAATTAGAGACTTGACTCAACATGAAAATAAGATTCTACTGTCACGTGAAGAATTCTACGTTTTAAACTACGCAACAGAACCTATTACAAGGTACATGAGACAGTTGGTATTTGCAAGCGCTATTATTAAAGAATATTTGGTCGATACTTTGGAAAAACAACCTGATAGCACCATCGTGTACGGACCTGTGGATACATCTATTTTTAATAGAATACCTCATGAAGTTTGCATGTGGAGAAAGTTAAAGGATTTTGAACCACTTGTAGAAATCGCTACAGAAGCTACAGAAGAAACAACACAGGAAGAAGAAACGGAGAAGTAAGAAGAAGAAGAAAACGAAACACAAGAAGAAGAAGTTAAAAAAGACTAAAGTTTGACTTAGTAAAGAAGAACACACGTGGGGTAGGCCTATTGGGGACGGTGCCCACGTTAAATATACACCAACGCGCCTGCAACTGTACGGCCTGGTATTTAACCTACCGTGGTGTGGAAAACAGTTTAGTTGATCGCTAGGTGCCATGATGAGCGGAGGGGATGAAGAAGTGAGTGTAAAGCCTTGTGTAATAGAATTTCAAGCATTTCGAAATAATGATCATAAGTTTATTATCAAGGAATTAGTAATTTTAGACTTGCTTACATTTGTAGCCTACCCATTCACGTTTGAAGCTCCTTTTTCTTTTAACAAACTTAACACCAAAACAAAAAGTACAAACAAATGGATAACAAACTACTTTCATCACATACATTGGTATGAAGGATTCATAAACTACAGTAATCTGCACAGTATTATGTTTAACTTTTGCAAACAATATTCACATATATACACAAGAGGATTAGAAAAAAAGAACTGGATACAAAAGTACACGCACGGTGATGTTTTCGATATAACTATCAGTAAGGACTTTAACATTAATCTCGGTAATATTTGTGTCGCTGCAAAAGATCTTAAACACGGCCAAACAAACTGTGCATTGTACAACGCATATCGTTTGGCTGCTTATTTGAAACAAACGCAGGAATGTGGTGGGGGTAGCGGAGAACAGAAATGTGGTGGGGGTAGCGGGGCCTATAAATACGAGGAGACAGTACCGCTCCAGCACGAGTATTATTCGAGACTCCGAAGAGGCAACATCACAGAAGACACCACAACCACCACTGACAAAGATGGCATCACAACAGTTTCTACAAACACTGGTTGGGGAATTCAACACTCATTCAAAATCCGACCTTCTGCTAACTAAAAAGTGTTCAGAACTAAAAGAACAAAAACACTACATTATTCATAACATCAAGAAAGTGGAAACCACACATGGAGAAGCAATTCTAGTTTCATTGAGCGAAGGACCTTTCACTCCAGGAGATGAGCCGAAGTTTCAAGTATTTCTTCCAAAACGATTTGTTCAACTGCTACAAAATGAAGATTTGCGAGATATTCAACCGGGGACGTTGTATTTGGTATCACACTGTGTAAGCGGCAACAACTCGACGGAACTCACTCTGCACATCACGCATCCTTGTACATAATGTCTCTGTTTGTATTTCTCTGTTTGTATTTCTAGTCATTAATGTTAGACTTAAGCTTATTGTATTGTAAAATGTTTGTTTAATAAAGAAAAGAAAAAAAAGAAAAAACAGCAACACAGCAGTATATTATTTTATATACTGCTGTGTTGCTTTTTTTAAAATTCAAACGGATGACCTTGAACTTTCATTCAGGGTTAAATTATGAAGAGGTATAAAAGAGAGGGGAGCAGTGAAGTTAGTCTCAGGCTTGTCTAACACACGCTGCAGCTAACATGTCGGTGCCACCGATGAACAATTTATCATTCGATAACAATTTAAATACATATTGTTGCGAGTTACAATGTTTTAAAATACCAGGCGATCAAGTTGACGGGAAAGCTTGTCGTAAGTGCAGGTGTTTCAGCTATTGCATATGTAGATGTAAAACGTATCAAATGAACCGACAAGATAAATTACAAGAATTACGCTGACGGATTGCATTACTGTGGCGGCGAATGTAGTAGCAACCATCTGCCTTGAACCAGCTGCCAACTGCCATCTGCCGTCCGCCATCTGATCCGCCCCACCACACTTTTACTACCCCCACCATTTTGTTTGATACCAAAACGCTAGCTAGCGAATAGTCAGTACAACTCCAGCTCTTGACCAGTGTACATCGAGCTCTCTGTTGAAATGTCCATAAAAATTAGGTGTATTCATTATGACTCTATTCATCTGGCGACTTTCCAAGACCTCGAGGTTTTTAATGAAGAGTTAAGACTTCTCATTGCGTCCGGTTACGATTTATCTTTGGAACTTTACGCATCAAAAAACAACATGGACTCTGCGCAGGAATCGAAGTATCTACCGTCTTTCATCAGAAAGCGAAGTGATGGCCGCATCTCGTCCGGATCAACAACATCGATGACAACGAACAGCGGGGAACTATTGTAAACATGAATTATTGTAAATAAAATAAAGTAATATTTGTAATAGTACTACCTCGCACTCGTATCATTCGATTGCTTCATTCGATTGTTTCATTCGATTTTTCTTATCGATTAACTATCGAATCACAATCGATTTTACGAGTGCGAGGTAGATTTTTTTAAAAAAACTTCACCGTGACCTTGAACATTGAACTTTCACTCATTACGTCACGAAACCGCCTACGTCACTGGCTCAGCCTCAGATGACGTATTTATTCTCTCAGCGCATCCGGTCACTGACCGGATGTGACGTCACTTCCGGTCCAGCACCGGCAAACCCACACTACTCGTATCAGCACAATAAAATTATTTTTAAAGGGTACTCAGGTATTTTAAATCAATTTTTAATTGTTATTATAGTAGTCCTATTAAGCGAACTGAAAATTGCAATATATATATATATATATATATATATATATATATACTAATAGAGACCAAATATTACATAAAAAACTGAGTTATATTTCTGTATAAAATCTTCTTCAGACTCATATTCAACATTATAAAAACCGATATATATATACAGCATTGTATGTTGTATATATATGTAAGTTTGAACGAATGGTGTATTTGGCATCTGGGGGCCTCAAAACTAAAAGTTATCATGGTCCCTGTAGGGGAAATTTCCTAAAATGTAAAAAGATTGCATAATTATAATTTGTGACAGTAAATAGAATGGGCACAAACATCCAGGAACAAGCATTCTACGAATTCGATTAAAACCTATCTGTTTGTTATTCATAAACTAATATTTCGTAATTACATTTAACTACAAGTGCCATAATCTCGTATTTGATTATCCAAACTCCAGTTTTTTGGCTTGTTTAAGGTGTAAATAAAACACTTTTCACAGTGGGTAAGTGTATAAAAGTGCAATAAGGGATTTAGACACGTCAAGTTTGTTTGGCCAAAGAAAAACGTGTAGGGATATTTTGTAATTATTTTTAAATAAAGAGAATCATTGTTCTAAATACAATTTATTATTGGATGAAACAATTCCCTACAGACACCTTATATAAACAAAGCAACACCATTAATTTAATCTCGTGTGCGCTTGTTTGCTGTTTGGAACAATGAAGGTAACCAACTAGAAACCGTATTAATTTTGTATTTCTTAGTAACGTAAATGCGCGCTTTAACAAACTAAACAACGAGTATATTTTTTTGTTTAAGACCGAAGAAAACAGATATTTTAAATAGGTTTGAACGAGGTTGGTGTATGTTAGAGCAATTCGTCAAACATGTGTAAGGCAGTAGAGATAAGTAGTCAAGTTTCACGTTCGTGTAATGTTTTAAGTTTTTATGGCGATTATAGTACGGTGTTTAAAGCATTAGTACCCTTTTGTGTGTTCTAATGTAAACAAGAATACAATAAACGAGGTTTTTAGATTTCATACAGCTAAAACTGTCATCACACACATACAGATAACGCAAAATTACAAACATGGGGTCTATATTAAATAAGTATTATACAGGGTGTTAGTGACCTCTCTTTAAAACAATTGTAGATATGTTCCTTGGGTCAAGACAAGCAAAAACAACATGTAAACATTTGTCTAAAATTCCTAGATTTCTATCTGCCGGTCTGTATGTGTTTTTTATAAATGGTTTTATAACTCAAGATCCATTTATATTAGAAACTTGAAACTAGGTATAAAAATGTACATTAGTAAATATAATAACCGTTTAAAAATTCTTTGCTGTAACTAAAGCCGTTTAAAAATGGCGGCCATTTAAACATTTTAATAAGGTTTTTAACGGCCGCCATTTTTAAACGGCTTTTACAAACACCCTGTAAATCAATTATACTTGAAAACAGTTATATTTTTGGAATTTGTTTGCTTTAAGTTTAATTATTTAAGTGTATAAATATAATTTTATTGGTATGAAACTATACATTATTTAGTGCCGTATTCGGTTGGATTTCTTTGTCATTAATTCTCTATGTATAATATTTACTCTTCACCTGCCGAAAAAATATAGACGTTGAGTTTGAGAGAGTAGGATGACCCAGCAATAATAGGCTAGGTACGTCTTCCTTTGGGATATTGTACAGAAACCGGAAGGATGGATCAGCAAGGATTGGAAAAGTGATACATGGGCACCACATCACCCCAAAAGGGAGGTAAAGGTAAAACAACTAATGGCAAATACGAGTCTTTAGTTATATTCAAAATTTGGAATTTTAGTTAATAGACTTAGTTTTAACACATATAAGTTTACTTCATTTCTGTATATTTTAATAGGGTCCAGGTTAGTGTACAAATGTATTACAAATACTACCTAATTTTATTGATATTTTTCTTTCGTGATTTGATTTCCTATATTCTACAGGGTAAAGTAAGTTTAAAAAACAACGTTACAAGTATTTCAATTGAGTAAAATTGTAATTCCCAACAAAATATAGAGCATAGTTTCAAATAAACGTGGATGAATTCAGCTAATGAGACTCTTTGAGTGAGAAAGTTTGTTAAGAGCGATCTACGTAACATTGGATAGAAAGCTTCATATTATGCTTATTTTTTTAAATCTCAAAAGTGTACACGGGTACCCACACAAGTAGATGCATTTTAATTTGTAATGCTAACGAAAGTACCCTATTAACATCCGCCACGCGATGAATTATTAAATATACTTTAGGTGTGTGTAAAGCCCTGAATATGCATGTACAGGCCTCTTTAACGTGGTCATTATAATATCACAAAAAAAACTAAAGGTTGTATTGGTAAAGTATGGTTATTTATCAATGTCACACCTTGGTTACGCAAATGTTTAAACGAGCAGTATTGTATACATTGTTTGAATCTTAAATTATAAACTAATAATTTTATTTACGGCCCCAAGTGTCAATGCGGAAGGCAAAGGTCCCCAGGATCTAGAAAGAGAGCTGCCGACTAATTGTGTTTAAATACACACAGCAATTGGTAGTTATTTGGTAGTTAGTGATTTAGATAAGTTAATAATAATAAAATTAAAGATTATTATCCTGACAAATTAAGCTCTATATTAAAAAGCAGAAGTATGTTAAATAATAAACTAACTCACGATACATACAAATTTACTACTCAAACTAAACATCATAATTTATTCATAATTTATTGTTTACTAAACATCAGGAACAAATTGTGTTTGTTTGTCTGACTTATGATAAATATTGTATGCTTACAAAGATATACCTATACATTTTAAGATTTTATATTCGTCTACATGTTTTAAAACGTTACCTTGAAAATCTAATTATTTTTCTTTCATTCAATGCTATGTTTTTGTTTGTGATCTATTATTATTATTTGTGACAGTTTTAGTTCAAGTTGGAATATAATCAATCACATCAGTAAGAAATACAATTTAAAATTAAAATATGCAAAATAATTCTATTTAGATTAAGTTTGCAAAGGTAACCAATCATACATGTTTATTTTGATTTTTAATGTACTAAGCTCAATTTATTCAGCTGTATTAAACCACAATATTTTACAATACGGTTTTTGAAGTAATAAATTTTAAATTTGTTTGTTCTGTTAAAGTAATCTTAGCTATATATGCAATATTATGCTATAGTTGCAAGCAAAATAAGTGTATAAGACTAATTATACGTTATAAATAACAATACAAACTGAATTTAATCATTTAAACGCAATATTATATGTAAATACTGTAATATTATACATCTTATAATGTAAACGAATAATAACTATTAACGAGATGTTAACTTAGACAACAAAAATACAATATGAGTTACATGACATCTACAATAAACGGTGGCCAGCTTAGACCGCACCAAACTTTACCGTTTTATTTATTTAAGTAAAATTACGTAAATAAATCAACGTAGCAAGTGTCGTATAGTTCATATATATTCATATAGTTTATTTTCCTACCTTTGAGTCTGTAAACGATATTTCATCAATATTTTAATATCTCATAAAGATTTATTATTTCATATTTTTTACATTGAGGTTTATGTTAAAATCATACAAATACTCAAATACAGAAAATATAATGAGGAAGAACTCTTTTTTATCTGGCAACCAACGTACAGCAGAAGCAGGACACGTCGTATACGCCTATAACATATGCCAACAATTGCGTATCCATTAATTATGCAAAAGAATATGTTTTGGCTTTTATATAAACTTGGAAGGAAAATAATAACCCTAAAACATGAAATATTAATAGATATAGATCAATTCAAAATTAAAAGCTTAGACAGTTTCTTTGACATGTATCCCGAACATCAGCAGTCATGGCTGATTCCCTACAGCGTGATTTCATTGAACCTCGACTAAAATGTTTAGTGAGTGTAAAGATAACCAGTTACTCCGGCGAATGCCTTCCGGGAACACGGTATCAAATTATTTTAATTTATGTTATTTTGCTAAAAATAGAACCACAAAAAGACCACAGACAGATTAATTAATATCTTTTAAAGGAATTAATATATTATCAATTTATATGTTAAATATGTTACTCATAAATCGTTTTAAATGAGTTATTTTAAACGCTCATTAAATAAATTGTAACAGAAAACCGACACATATATTCTAAAGTCCAAGCTTCTTTTAGTCAATAGTTTATAATTACAATACAGGGTAATTCAGAAGGAATATGATGATGACAAATTCGGTGTAGATTACGATAAATAAGCAAGCTTTAACTTATAAAAACTGCAACTACTCAGTAACAACGAAGTGAACCATCAAATACGTATGGTTTTTATTTTAAAATAAGTAAATTAAATTGTATCCTAGAGATTTTACATATTTGTCTATGAGTTTTAAAATTTTACCTGTAAAATGAACTTTCTTTTCTTTTAGTTCTATGATTTTTTTTGTTTTTTAGATAGTTATAAAAGTGAACTATTAGCATGACCCGCACGGTGAGACTTAAGCCCGGGTCCACCATAGAAGTTGCTAACGTGACCCACTGAACACGTTTTGGAGGTCGTTATATATTTGGGGTGTCTCACGTAAGGCGTCTCATACATATTCTAGACGAACAAATCGACTTAGAAGGATGAAATAAAATTATTTCCCACTTAATCGACCCCAAAGAATAACGTAAAATTATTTTTAGTTTGTTATAAATACATGGTGTTCCAAAAACGCAGGGTCACTAGTTCGAATCTCGGAATTTTCTAATATAAACATACGTCAAGTTATACACGCTTTTAAAGCTCTACAAACGACTAACATTTCAGCAAAAACAGAACTCAGTTATCTTATTTCGTTTCAAAATGGCGGTCATTTTTTTTTTAAATATTGGCACTTACGGAATACTCTGTATCTGCTAAACAACTAGCATAAATCCGCCATGGCCGCCATTTTAAAACGAATTATGATAAGTGAGATCTGTTTTTTGCCAAATTGTTAGTCGAGTGTAGAGCTTTTAGATGGTGTATAACTTGACATACTTTTATATTTGAAAATTCCGAGATTCGAACTAGTGACCCTCCGTTTTTGGAACACCCTGTATTTGACCAAAGTAACAATATTTTTACGTTATTCCTTGGGGTAAATTTAGCAATTTAGGAAATAATTTGTCCATCCTTCTAAGACAATTGGTTCGTCTGCAATCTATTTGAGACACCTCACGTGAGACACCCTGTATATGTGTATGTTTTATTATTATGTGTGGGTTTACACTCTATTAGTAGGATTTTTTTCAAATTTACTTCAAATTTTGTGGTGACATTCCTTTTGATAATCAGTTAGATAATTTTGTTGGGCAAAACAATCAAATAACTCTTTTTGGGACATTTTAAGTTTTCAAGTTTTTAGTTTTTGGACCCCTAAAGGGTCAGAAAATCCCCGGATGTAAAATTAATGCATGTAAAAAGATTGAGATTTATTAGACGAAATTTTTAAGCCCTCTCATCATTCTAGCATAAATATTTAATCCACCTCAAGCAACAGATTTTATACCTAGCAACAGTTGGGCATACGAAGGTTTTCAATATCAGTTAAACCCAATTCTAATTAAAAAGTTAAACAAATGTCGCAACAATTTATGGTAGGACAAATCCAGCTTGATAAATTGTGACGAGGAGGTATTCTGTTGTAGGTTGTTTTATAGTAGCTTTTAGTGAATTTCCCTTATAGGGAGGAAGCTATTACCATAGGTGGCATGGTAAGACTTAAGCCCGAGACCATGATAACTTTTCGTTTTGACGTTTCCAGATGCCAAAAACACTATTCGTTCAAATTTATATATTTAAAGAAACGCCCGATTTTGTTGAAATTTGTCACAAATGTGGAGAGTAGCATTTATGACTTTAAGATCGAAAACCGGACCGATTGGACTATGGGAAAGGGGTTTTATATTTAACAAAAAATCTGTTTTTTGAATTTTTTTGAATAAAATGTTAAAAACATTTAATTTTGGTTACAGTAATTTCATGGACCTTAAAAAAATAATTTAGTATTTTGAATCATTAACCAAAGTTTGGAGAAAAGTAAAAAAAACGTGTCCATTAAATTTCCCACGTTAATCTTAAGGAAAAATGGTTCTTAGGTTTTACTCAGCTAATTTTACTCAAAACTTCACATTAATTGTTGCCAATACGGTTAGCTCAACAAAAATATCATTTTGGTGTTATAATTGTTTATAGATAGCCTATTCAAAGTGCTACACACAGTACGTTGTCCAATTTTATTCTTATGGAGAACAAATACAATTTTATATCTTGATTATTTATCTTGGTATGTGGCTTCAACTAGTTGTGGTAAATTGATTGTTGTACCAAAAAAAGTTTTTTGTTGATTTTCCTCGTAGCAGCAAACCTGCATACTCGGCTTCCATTTTATTCTCAAGTAAAGTTTAATATCTCCCATAGTTATGAACCTAAATTAATAAAACCTGGTATGCAGCCTGGTTGAGTTATATTGATAATTGTATAAAAAAACATATTTTGTGTTCCTTGTTGAAGTAAACCTGCGTACTCAGCTTTCAATGTTATTTCTTAACAGAAAAAATAATATGCTATATATCACTTATTTATGAATGTATTTTTGTGAAACTCGGTAATTGACTCTATGTAGTAGTGAGATACATATATATGCATTGGGAATACGCTGAGTACGCAGGTTTGCTGCGACGGGGGTATTATCAAACCTTTAGGACTTTAAGCATTTATTTGACAATAGCTTTGCACAATCTCCTGGTCGTAACCAAGCCATTATTCGAGTTAGTCAGTTTTCCTTTTTGTAGGTGTTATATTATTTAATATAAAATAATAAACAAACTACACATTGTATGCTGGAACATGTGTGAACTATGTTTTAGGATTGGAATAAACAAATGTAGCTTTTACATTATACAAGTAGCATGGTTACTTTTTGAGGCCAATTAATGTAATATATCACGGAAAAAACGTACTATAAGCTTATTAATGGAAATAATTTACATATTTAACCATTAAACTAAAAAATCAGAACTCGAATGAAAACAATTTCATCACGGAACTGTTACGGGATCAAAGTAACTAATAAAAATGTCTTTAATGTACTGAAAATCCCATTTATATTTAAGGAAAAATCACATATTTTATTAAACCGTTGTATTCATAAAAGTTTGTCCTGGTTATATGTTTCTACTTGCACGCATTCAGATTTCGAGTCTAACATTTCATATGGATTTAGGTTATTTCCTAATCTCCTTTAACATTAAATACCTCTTGCAATATACTTAGATATAACTTTATTATATATTAGTGAATTATTAATGAATCAATGAATCTCTGGTGAATATTATGCCAGAGCTGATAAAAAATACAGGAATTTAATAGTACGACGATTAATATATCCTGAAATAATAGGATAAAATGGCTACATTCTATTAACCATATGTCTTTTCTGTAAGTAAAACTGGGGACCAAACTTTGCCCGCAAGCGGTATCATTAGTTTCCAAGGCGATGTTCGTCGTTAGTCAGCGGGGTAATGAGTTTGAGTCGTTAGAAACTCCAACTTGTGACAACCTTCTTGTTGTCTACTTGTTTGCTAAAAACCACAATATAGAGATAACGTTTTATGCTAAGAAAGGAATTTACTTAATTTATTATTTGTAAGCATTGCAGATGTGATTGGTCCTTGCTACTTAAAACTCTTAAACTATATTATCAACCATTAAAAGAGTAGAAATACTGATGGAATTCAGTTATCTAAAACCGTACTTTTTAATATTCATGAAATAAATAGGTCGGAAGGAATTATGTTTTTTTTGCAATTAACGTAAAATCTTACGAGTTGATGACGTAATGGATAGAATTGAAACAAAAACGTTACATAATATTATTGTAGTAAGGTAGTTTTTGCCTTTGATGTATAATTCAAATGAATTTAGTTTTCCCAACAATGAATTTAATATACTTTTTAAATTGTATTTTATTTAAAATGAATTAGTCATTTCTATAAATTTCTATAAACTCAAAAGTGTGGCTTTAAAACAAATTCCGCTACAATCCTGGATAAATTAGTAATGATTTATAATTATCTTAATAGAACCTGGTTGACCGATCTTTTTTCTGAGAGGTACAGTTAATTTGTTAAGTTTATTTGGAGTAATCTTTCACGATGCCCCACTACTGACGAGTATGTTTGCTTGGCTAATTTTCCTCTGTTCTGCATGTTTCGGGTCACTCCAGTTGTTATTATAACTCCATGTCCCTTAGGGTAGCATTTTCATGATATATACGTTCAATTCATTTCGGACATGCAATCCATACGAAATCTTCATTTAATGGTTCTCAGGAAATCAAATATTGATGATTAAACTACATGAGTTTCAATTTGACAGTCGACTGGTTTTTAAGTAAACAGCTGTTATTGTTATTTCGATTAAATATTAAATTCCATACGCCAAACGTTATTTTTATATTTTATTTGTTAGTTTATTTGATTAAATAAGATTTTACCCGGGTTGAAACACATTTTTACCCAGAAATAGTTTAATTACCGTTTGAACATTTGATTAATCATTGGAGTCATTGATGAGATCAGAGTTGCAAGCAAGGGAATACACAAACCCTTGATATATAGATAAATAAATAATAGATAAATTGATAATAGATATATTAGGGTATAGGATTATGTATAGTTACCCAGAGAATTTAATAACAACTTATAAATATACAGGGTGAGTTTATATTTGCAATATTAACTTCGCCAGTGAGATCTACTTACTAAAAGTATCAAAAATGTTCCTATAGACGCATTCCCGATTCTCAACCGTTTGGCTGTAATCGGGAATTTTTCATTTTTTATAACTTACTTTACTTGGCCTTATTCATTCAGCTATAAAATTTTAACATTATTCTACCCAACTCCATTAAACACCAGTAGAAAGAGCAATTAATTTTCAATAAATCTGAGGTTTTACAAAAGGATATGTGATTTAAAACACCAGGTTATATCAAAAATAAATTAAAAAATACTCTTAAATAAACTTCTTATTGAAATTTCAATTCCCCATTTATCACCTAACTGCTGTGTGGTATCAAGATAAACGGAAAACTTCCTCATTTAATAACCTTTAAAATGATGTGCTATTAATAATATGTTTAGGTAAAAATACAGTATAACTAACTAAATAATTAATAAAACCTTGTTTACCGTTTATTCTATCATTGATATTAACGAATTTAAGTACATTTCGACGTGCAGCTGGTTTACAAAGTTATTATAGTCAATTTAAAAAATTTCCACCATTTGCACCGGCACCGATGCACGCATGGACTCTCTCCTCAGTTCTCTTACACTTGCCTTCCGGTTTAATTCATCCCGAAGATGATTAGCTAATCTCACAATGCAAACCATTATTGCAAAGTGCATTTATACCTAATATACTAATTTTAACACTAGTAACACTAGTGGTTGTTATTGCAGTCGTGCGGAGGAGTATTGTACTACTAACGTCGTGTCTATCGTGATGTTTCCTGGTGGAAGATCCCGTACCTGACTTTAATGATAGGATAAATTTCATGGTTATTCCTATGCAGAGTGTAAACGGGTTCGATGGACTTATTCTTTGAGCAAGGTTGAAATTTACTCAAATCCGTTGATTTCAATGAAATAATAAATGGTAATCAAGGTTTTTATCAATTATTTAGATAGTTATACTGCTTTTTTTACTAACACATCTTATTAATAGCACATAATTTTAAAGGTTATTACATAAGGAAGTTTTCCATTAAAGTTAACATCGCAGAGCATAGCTTTTAGGTGAAATATGGGGCCAAGAAATTGCAATAAAAAGATTATTTACGAGTATTTTTACTTTATTTTTGTTACAACCTGGTATTTTCAAAGCCATATACTTTTGTAAAACTTCAGATTTATAGAAAATTAAGTGATTTTTCTATTTGTGTTAAGTGGAATTGGGTAGAATAACGGGGTTACAATTTTATAGCTCAATTAATAAGGCCAAGTCAAGTAAGTTATAAAAAATTCAAAATTCCCATCTACACCCAAACGGTTGAGGATCGGACATAGGTCTATAGGAAAATTTGTGTTCCTTTTAGTGAGTAGATTTCACCGGCGAAGTTAATGTTGCGAGCAAAAACTCACCCTGTATACAGAGATATCTTAGAACAAAAGTTGTTTTTGCTGGATTGGATATGATTACAGTGGATCCAAAGATATACTTTATAAGATAACAAAATGTATACTAAAACAATAACTGAACTTAAGTCTTTATTAAAGAGTGAACAAAATAGTGAACCTAAGTGACTGAGCAAACCGTTGGGCCGACAAGACAATTGTGGCTTTCCCTACCCCTCCTATTCCTGGCCCCAAGACTGAATAACCTAAACACATCCTTAAGCTACATACTGAAATTCTTACTGGTTTGCTACGGCACATAAATATAATCATATTAGAAATGATAAAATAAACTGCACAAACGTCACACAAAACTACAAAAACGCATTATAGTGTTAAAGTGTTGTAAAACGTAGTTGTGTTTATCCTGTTTAATTATTTTTTTGCTACTAAATAAATTGTTTAAACATATATTATAATTCCCATAGAGGTAACATATGGTTAAATGGAACCGTGAAGTAATTACGGGGTAATAATTGATTTTTATGAAATTACTGAACTGCTTTATTAACAAAGCGAAGGTTTAATCCAGGTTAAATGTAATATAGAAAATAAGAATTCTACTTTTCTTCAGCGGAGCACGGCAGCTAGCCCAAGAGAATACAGAATTGACAAGAGGTTTTTTGGTCCTTTTTGCAAAGGTCTTGCAAGTTACACTTGTTGAAATCAGGATTCACGTTAATGGCTCGGAGATTTTGCTATGTCCTTGAATATTTAACCTTTTATTTAAATTATTATGAAACATGATCTAATTAGTCATCCTCTATTTTACCCTTCCCCAATTCAGGTTTTCTTTTTAGCGAATTTACCTCAAAGGGAAAAATCTATTACCGTAGGTGGCATTGTAAGACTTAAGCCAAAAACCATCATAACTTTTCGTTTTCTGGTCCTAGATGCCTAAAACACGATTTGTTCAAATTTATTATTTTGTTTATGTATGTGTTCGAGCTAACGGACCACAAAAGGTCCAATCCTGATTTAATTTGGAGTGGAGGTGTAAATTAGGATTTATTTGAACGACACTAGGTTTAAATGTGTTGTTGGTGATGATTATGTTATGTTATTTGAAACATGATTGCGGAAATTATCCATCACTGATATGATTTTTCAAATTGGTGGCCAAAAATGTCCGCAATAATTTATGTTTGAACAAGTTCAAAAACAAGATGGATTGCACCAAAGAAATGGTGGTGGGGAGGGTGGTGTGCCCCAAGAATGGGTTCTTAGGTTTTATCAAATATAATTCTTCTTGAAATGAGATTTTTGTTTGCACCATTGAATGCAGATAAAACAAAATAAATGGTATTTTGACTTTCCTTATGTCAATAGATTATTTAACGTTTGTGAGTACTAAATACAGTACGTTGATCATTGTTATTTCCCGCAAAAACTGAAAAAGTAACAATGATGATGATTGTTCCATTTTGCACCTAAAATGGAATTCTCTCACAACGTGCTTAGCCTTAGATTATTTCTGTTCAATATTCCGCATTTGTGTACTTAACCCCTTAGAAAATACATGATATCTAAGACTGGATTGTTACTGTAACGGCACTTCCACACTGCGGTTGGTAACACATTAATGAGTTTGTTTCGCAACTACTACCTCACGCAATACTAGCAACATGCGATGTTATGATAATCTTAATAAAAGCTGTGTAACACCATAAGATCCAATATTTTTGCTAGGGATAATTTCTTTTGGGCTCACTTAAGAACCACTGAAATTCAAAAGATTACACTTTTGGATTTTGCACTTGAGATTATTTAAACTTAAAGTGTTAAGGTTAAAATGACTAAGCGATCTACTCTTACTTTACTTCGCAATCATCCATTTTTGACCCACCACAAAAACAACAACAAAAATAATACTTTTACGGCATGCAGTTTGAGAATATTTAACCTTGAAGTGTCCTTAATTAGAATACCCTAAACATAAATAAAGCACAATAAATCACACAATAAGCGGTATTAGAGATTACCCTTTACTAAGTATTGCAGTTGTGCGGAGGAGTATTGTGTACTACTAACGTCGTGTCTATCGTGATGTTTCCCGGTGGAAAGATCCCGTACCTGTCTTCCGTAAGAAATTTTTTCTCTTTATTCCCTGTATTTGTAAATGTCTCATTTATGATACAAACCCACCATCTGATGCCCAATTATTCTTAATGTTATTCCAATATCTGTAATGACGTAATACCATGTAATATTCTTCCATTTATTTATAATTATTCCATGATAAAGAACCTTGTACTTTTATTTCAACACTTCTTTATTAAAAACTCAACTAGTGGCTTACAGGGGCCATAGCTGAAAACCCATCATTAATCATTATATTTTGCTTATTAATAAAATTACTGTAGTGATATTTCTGTAAGAAAATCATTGGATATTTGAAGTCCAGTAGGACGTAGCCCACGTAATTTTTTGACATTTCTGATATTTTTCCCACCGTCTTTGGCCCTCAAGCTCTAAAATGAATCGTCATAACCTAAATTAACTTCTTCCTAGCTTGAGATATTTCGTGGGGACCGATTCGCTTACGGAATTAAATATATAGATTCTCAAAAAAAAAAAATAAAAATAAACATCTGATCAAAGATAGAATTAACGTATGACTAATAGCACAAAATACATTACAGTACATTTCAATTCTCATATCGGAGAGTTCCGAAAGTTTACCACAAATTTTGGCGAGAAAGGTTTTCAATTATTGCTTTTGTTTAATGGTGTAAAGACATCAATGTATACCAAAGCTAAACCGGGTTTAAAACTTAATAAATTAAATCAAACTTTTAAAAATAAACAACATCTCACGGTGATGGTTGAAGACTATTACAAATTCCAAGTTAAAATGTTTTCGGTGTTACTGCTACACGTATGTCGCACAACGAACAGCATTTCCTTGCGTACTAAGATAAAAAATACTCCATTGAAATAATCAGCTGTTTCAGGAGCAAAGCTTGTAGAAATAGAAGTCCACAGCTGAATACTCCCGGCTCCGCTAAGATATGCTAAAATGGCCTTAACACATCAAGCTCTAAGCTACCTTAACTCAAATAAGGTTGATTTTTTAAAAAAAAGACACGTGCAGCATCCCCGACCTTGATTACCCCTAAAAAATATATTTTAGAAGCTTGAGAGCCATTACACCTCGAGAAACAGCCGCGGACGGACGAACACACGGAGCCACAGGCAAATGTGAGCTATGGTATTGATAAGCATTTAGTGGGAGAGTTTTACGCAGTACCATTAAAGTAATGTATCCTCCTTACTTAACACACATATCATGTTTAGCAGTTATGCTTGAATGCTAATAGAAACTGCATAAGCCTCAGTTGTTACCTTTCATAAACTGCATTTTCTTTATTATACCTCTTGAATTATTACAAATAAAACATAATTTTAGGAAATAAAGAAATAACTATCAAAATTATTGAAATACAGAGTTACATACACAAAGTCAATAAAATAACATGTCTTCACTCATTAAATAGTCATTTAACTCTAAATGGGTTATATTAGTGATGTATGTAAATAGTGGTATGGTTCGATATGTATGTTACAATAACGAAAACATATATAAGACTATCATGCTCTGTTGCACTAGTAACTTATAGGACAACAGTAGATTGCATTGAAACAATAAACTAGACACCGGATGTGTTGCTATAGCTGCAGATATTGCTGTACTGAATATAACTCTGTAGTGTTAGAACATTATAGAATACAACATATGTACGATGCAGGATTTAAAGTGTCATAAACAATTATATTGCTACGTTCCCAACGCAGTGTTATTTTGTTCCAGCTAACATCAGTGGAGAAGGGGGGGGGGGTTCAATTCAAGCAACATTTCTAAGAGTCCAGATCAAGTTGAAACAAGCTACCCTACTAATGGAGGCTGGCATAAATGTCCGACTTCAAGGGCGCCACCTTGTTGATAGGAACTCTTCTATGGAGACAGTAACAAGGAATCTGTTCTTCCCCCAAACCGTGGAACCCCACTTGTAAGGCAGATTGTCAACCAAAATGAAATAAAATTACCTATGTTTTCTTGCATGGGTCAATGGGCTGATTTACCACCTTAAAATTCAAACCATGTATCACAGATTTATCATAAGTTGAAAATCAATTAAATAGCAAAGCTGGCAAATGGATCTTAAACTAATATAATATACACAGGTAACAGCAGCAACAGCAGGTAACAGTTGTCCAATTTACCGACAAAGGTGTTGCACCAGAAATATAAATTAATTTATCTGAACTGTGAAACCCGTTTACTTCAACTTTTAATAACAAAGCATTTCTAAACTTCAGTGAAAATTCTTAAGTATTGAGCAAGTAGAACTTTATCAAAATACTCTAAGTTAGGCACAAGTACTATTTTCCAATTTAAATTTAAGAAATATTTCTGTAAAGTTTGACGTATAAATTACATCCAAGTACCAAAATCAGTTAAACGCTACTTCTCAAACTTAGTATTGAATTGGTTTGTAATGAACACTAAAGAATGTAGGATGACTCAAGTAATTACAGATATTGCATCAAGACTCAATTAATGGAACAATTATTGGCATTACAAGTTGAGTCAGGAACAAAGTTATCATTTCTCAAGATAAATCATCTGATAAACCTTTAAACTTCCCATTTACAGTTCAATATATACTAAAGCAGTTTAATAATACAGCAAGAGCAGTTAAGATATATGCAATATATAATATTCTAAAGTTGGTAACTGTTCGTATTTTATCACCTAACCTAGTCTGCAGACTCTCTCCAAAGTATTACTTCAATTGCTTTGTACGCAAGGTGGCCACCAAATACTTAAACTACAAAGAAATATACACATAAATAAACCCTTATTTAACATACAAACTCAAAATAATATTGACAAAGAAGAGTTCATGATGGCGGTGAAGCTCACTGCACCACACACTATCGTTCCTCAGTGCAAGGTCCCAGTCCTCCGAGGTCGCTGTACAAAATATTCCACGCCAAAGTTCCAAATAATAATAATAAAAGATGAAGGACTTATCGAGTCGACGACCAGTAGCTCCAATAGCACCCTGGGAGATTGCCAGTCCTGTAGGGCAACGGGTCCCTTGGTCTCGGGTTGAAGGCGTCACAAGTCGAGGTAGGCGAATGCAGGTTCAATCCAACGCCCCAGTTGTCACTGATGCTGGTATACCCAGGTCCTCAGCAGTAGGCCCCAGAAGAAAACCCCTATAAAATCCCTACATAAATAGTATGGCTTCAAAACCAAAATATTCACAAGTAAAAATTCATTAATAAATTAATTTATGGAATTTTAATATTTCATGATTTTTAACAAATAAAATTTAAAGACCTAAATGTATTTACAATTATTCTAAACTCTTTATATAGTTTTACTGAAGACAAAGTAACATATTATCAACTGCATCAGATTCCAAAATTGAATTGAGAAAGCAAGATAACACATGGCCCTCAACAATATAATCACAGTGGTCATCAACTATCTTATCAAATGCCAGAGAATACTGTTGTGCTGTACAATTAATCTGTAGCCCTGCTACAGTATATCAGTCATAGAATTTAAAACAATTTTCTAAAATTGTTTACATGGCCAATCATTAAACACATAATAATTAGATACTAACTAAACAAATCACACTGGACATTTAACAGCTAACCATGAAATATGAGGCACCATATAGATTTGAAATAATAAAATATTAATTTCCATTCCCTATGAAATATGCACAATAATTGTTGTAACTGACACTATTGTACACTGATGAACTACAGAGAAAGCTCTGATTTTTTTTGTTAACCTCAAGTCAGACAATTAATTGAAGCTGACCTAAGATTAAATTTTTAGCTTTCATAATAGTATAACTCAAAGAAATAGATATTCAGGGATATCACCACAATGACAGGAGTTAAGTTATTGATCACATCTGCTCCACAAAAGATACAATATTCTCGAGGGACATTTTATACTTAATTAAAAAACATTAATACATTTCTTAAAGTTATTTTGAGTTCTAACTTCCAAGTCAGGTGAAAGCATCTATTTTAACTGTACAGTATAAAACAAAACTATTTTAAAGCACACTAATGACAATAAAAATGATAATTTAATAATTTGTTTACCTATAATTAATTGTTATTTTTCCAAATTAGCTATTCCTACATTAAACAAAATAAAGGGTTTTTATTCCTATTAATTTATCAAATCGGCAGACTTCCAAACACAAAATTAACTAGCCTAAATGTGTCTTGCAAAATTGTTGAAGCATGTAATAATATTTTTATTCTGAAATAAGCAACAAAATATTTCAACTCTTAGAAGTTCATTTGATTTTCTTTACAACATTAAATACACTTATATTTACACATGGTTAACGACAAATAATATTTACACCTACATATTTAAATATTTAAGTAGTCTACAATTATCTACATGAAAGATCCAGTTTGCAGGAATAAACATACATGGCTTGGTTTCTGATTCTACAAATTTTGCTAACCACCAGTTATAACAGGTCAACCTTACTTGAAATTAATAAGACAATATTTTATTTTAAAACTATTTAATTTCCAGAACCCTGGCTTTATATGAAATCTACTAAATTATATTAAGATTTTTACCTTAAAGCACATTTTATTTCTTGATCCATGCAGGAAAAATCTGAAGTTTAGCCTTATGTCAAGTTTTACAGATTATAGAATTTAATTTAATTTTCCTTTGACTTCAAATGTTTGAAACAAATTATTAACAATTTATTAATCTGCCTTACCTCTTCGCACTTTGCAAAATCCTCATACGAGAGCAGAGGGTCTTCAGCAGCAGATCCAGGCACAACTTTTCACTTCTGAGGTCCAGGTCTCAATAATCGAAGTCTCCAATGCTTCAGTCACCTTTGAACTCTCGGCCGGTATCAGCATGAACGGCCGCGTTACACATCGCCAATTAGTCACGTAGACCACCTTTCTGCGGCCACAGCATAGGCTTAGGTATTTTGACAACGCCTGCGACTCTGGCAAGGCAATACGCGCTACGCCAATGCTTCCCATCTGGCTCGGCCGGGCAGGGCGCGCATCCCTCCCGTAAAATTCTGTTAAGTTGATCAGGCTTAACTGCCGATTAGTATTATGGCAAGCTGACGTTGCAATATGTGTAAAGTTTAGTTTTGCTAGATGGTTAAAACTCGCTCTGTAATATATGTTTTGGTGCATTTCTATAAGTGGGATTATTGGCTTACAAATTATGGATTTCCTTTATGTTATACGCTTGAATGTCCTCTGTTACCTTGTTATTATCATCAGTAGGGGGCCAATGGCCCCCTACTATCATCGTAATGTGTAAATATCCTAATATATAAAAATAGGACGGTGTCTATCTGTGTGCTTTTTGCTCCTCAATCACTCTAAAACTACTGAATCGAGTGGCATGAAAATTTACAGGAATTGTCCTTATATACTAAATAAACACATAGGCCTATTTTCGTTTTTTAAATCCTATAGGGCCTTGCCCCACGGGAGTTCAAAGTTCCCATGTATTCCTTATGGAAATTCATTTTTTTGAGCTGATGAAAATACAAACAGCTGATCTTGATTCGTAGTAGTTCCACGGGCTAACCACAGAATGCAGCACACATAACGGCTTAGCTCTGAATATTTCCCCGTTACGAAGCACAGGATTAGCAGCTAGTTATTAATATATATATATACCTAGGAGACCGTTATTTATATTTAAATTACATTCCTTGTTTGTTACTAAATCACGTATAGCTAAAATCCATAAGTAAAGTCTAAACTAAAGTTTAAAAATAATTAGTTAAAATGCATATATATTCTTTATTTATATCTATGGTTAGGCATTACGAGATACTACATGACATGTACAAGTAAAAACATACAATGTTGATACATGTACAGATACAGTTAAAGCTAAAGTTTATGCCACAGATTTTACACGTTTGCAGTAAGGAAGAACTGTGGCGTTAGTTTGATGTTTGTGTTTGTTTGATGTTTTGAGTAGCATAATACGTGTTGTTACAATTAACTGGATAAAATAAAACTACGTATCACAACACTGAAAAATATATTTACACTTATACTGTACTTACATAGAAGACGGTAAATATAAAAAAGATGGTACAAGGCGATCGATTTCAACCAGTGACACCGGTCATCATCAGGCCCAATCAGCGAATGTAAATTAACATAAAATAATAAACTTGCAATTAAATAATTAGCATTTTGTCCAGTGTCTTATACTCCTTATACTCCGCTGTCTTATTATAAAATAGGGAGGGAATTGTACAAGATAGTTATCCAAGTATAAGAGGCGTATATTACAAATGTTAAGAGAGTTCTCGACACAAAAGTCAAGTTGACTACGCGATAAAAATAATAACGTGTAAAATATGAGGTGTACTAAAAATTACGTTGCAGAAAGAAAACAAGTTATACAATACTGTCATCACAAAGGTCTGATAAGTTTCACCCTTGATAAACCAAAATATATTGCAGGGTCAATCAGCTTTCAAATTACAGTCATAGTCCATGGGTGGAGCTATAATTTGTTGACAAATATTTTTAATTAAATTTATGTGACATTGAAACGCAATGCGTTGTAATAGATCAAGTGGTTTTTAGTCATCAACATTGTTTTTATATTAAATCAAGGAATAATCATGTACAAATACGTGTCAGAAGTTTTATTATTCAAGTATTTTAAACAAAAGCTCTGAACGTCAATTTGAAAGACATTGAATACAGAAAATGAAGTACTAGAGTTATAAAGAAACATGCAGGATGACGCTCGGTTATCGTGCACTCCTTTGTTCTGGCTCGGTGGCCTGTGATGTGACGTCAACAGTGCAGCTTATCTCGTATAAATGCACGTGGTAAATTTATTTGTTAAACATTTCTCCTCGTTCACAAACTAATAATTAGAGGTTTGCAAATCTGCTAGCCTGGTTATTTCATAGTGCCGCTTCGTTCCCTATTTGTTAACTTTCGTCTCTATACTTTGCAGTTAAAAATATACACTAGTGGGAAATCCTAATAATATGTACTATTGGGCAGTTTAATGTATATTAACTGTGACTTTGTAGCTAAATTGTTTTCTGTTAAGCATATTGTAATGTGCTTGAGTACCTTTATGCAAAAACATGTCTAACGAACAGAAACAAAATGTATTCTTAAAGTTTATAAGGATATGGCCAATACTAAAATGTCACCAAAATAGTTTGTTCCTGATCCGCCCAATAATAGTGAGGTGAAAATGAAATCTTAAAAATGTGTATTTTAACATATGACACTCGCCATAACCCCAACGGCCAATCGGACTTACATGTCCATTGTATGATGATGATGATGATGACGATGATGATGACATATGACACTATTATTTTCTTAAATGTACTAGCCCATCCATACAGCACCAATATTTTCATAAAAATTGCTTAAGTATGGCCGATTATGAACATTTTTAGCGAATTTCCCTTATAGGGAAGAAGCTATTACCGTAGGTCTCATAGTAATACTTAAGCCCGAGACCATGTTAACTTTTCATTTTGAGGTCCCCAGATGTCAAAAACACCATTCGTTCAAATTGTTTTATAAATATATATGTACCTTTTTTACGAGAGTTATCGTGCTTACGGACATATATATATATATATATATATATATATATATATATGTCCGTAAGCACGATAACTCTCGTAAAAAAGGTCTAATCTTTATGAAATTTGGTTCAAATGTGTAAAGTACCATTTATTTGAACGAGTTCGAAAACCAGAAGAATCACACTATCCGAAGGGGGATTGGGGGGGGGGGGGTTTGTACCCCAAATATTTGGTTTTTGGGGTGTTCACATTTAATTTTGATTTAAATCAAATTTAAATTTTTAGCATTAAATTCAGAATAAAAAACAAACAATTTGGTATTTTTATCTTTGCCCTACGTAAATTTTTTACTGAGATATTGAAAGTGCTAAACACATTACGTTGTCTAATGTTATTCTTAAGGAGAAAAAGAAAAATTGTATATCTCGCTTATTTATGAACATAAACTAACATTTGGTATATGGCTTCATTTGGTTTTGTTTATTGTTGTCTGCACAAAAAAACAATTTCTCGCCTATGGTTCCCGTAGCGGCAAACCTAGGTACTTGGTCCCCATGTTATTCTTATGGAAAATAAGTAAAATGTTATATATCACTTATTTATGAATGTATATGGATGAAACTTGGTATGTAACTTCACTAAGATACATTCTATCGATATTTGAAAAAAACATTATTTTGTGTTTCTTGTTGCAGCAAACCTGCGTACTCGTACCCAATGTTATTCTTATAGAGAATAATTGATATTTTAAATATCACATGTTTGCGGATATATTTCTTATGAATCATGTTCAGTGTTTTAATGTGTTATGTTATATATTCATTGGAAATTCTCTGAGTATGCAGGTTTGCTGTGACGGGGGTATTCATTATTTAATTATTTTTCTTGGTATTTGCACGACCATGCAAATCAATATTTAGTAATACTCTTAATCTTATAAAACGTGGTTTTTGGTTTGAAATATTTTTAGAATCGTTAAAACGAAAGAGTGTACAACGTTGTTTCGCATTTATTCCCTTACAAATTACATGATATCCAAGACTAAATTGCTACTCTAACGGCATTTCCACACTGCGGTTGGTAGCACATTAATGAGTTTGTTTTGCAACTACTACCTCACGCAATACTAGCAACATGCGATGTTACGATATTCTTTCCATAAGCCTTGTGATGTTTTAATATCAACAATTTATACCTGAAAAAGCGATCTATGAGTTTTGATTATTACGTTTATTAAGAGGTATTAGCTAAAAAAATCTTTTTCAAAACATGAGTTTAACTAGTTTTACACTTGGACAATAACTACTCAAAAGGTATTTTACAAAATTTCAGATTTTTTACACTGTAATAACTTGAAGAATTAGTAAGTAGTTGAAGATAATTTTTTTAAACAAAAGAATTACTTTAGCAGCGTAAGACATTATTTAAAGCACCTGAAGATCTATGTAGTTATACTTCTCCCCTTGTCTAAACCCACTATCATTGCAGTTTTATTACATGAGTCTATGCACCATCACGCTATAACAAAGTTTATTTTCTAGTATATGTATATTGTGTAATTTTGAGCTACGTTACCATACAACAAAAATATATTTTTAGTAAGACAAGCATATTATTTGAAACATAAAGTTGAGTTTTTTGTTGAAGCAAGGAAAACTAAAAATTGTTATTATATTTACCCTTTATGATTTATTGTGTAACCATTGACTTCTAGTCCTAATTCCTGTTTTATCAATGTCCGTCTGAATTTCCATCGGATGTAGACGCACACACTTCCGGTATTAATTTCGACTACTAGCTCGGGTAAAGGAGATTATATAATTAAATAAAGGAGTATTAAATAATTAACCAGTTTGTGGAAATTTAACATATGCCATTTATTATGTTTTAATTGTTGTTGTTTTGGCACTGAAAATATATTTGTAGTTAAGGCAAATGTCTACCGATATTGTTTTATTATGTACAGAAAATCTAACAATATATTTTTCCCCCACCAAAAATAATCTATTAAGAATATTAATATCTCTATTATATCCTCATTATGACGGATCATAAATGTATAAACTGCAAAAAATGCAATTTATATTTATCACAAAGAACATTTATCTCATTAACTCAGATAAACAACACTATTTAATTTAGTACTGTAAAGTCAAGACTTCGAACTCAAATTCGTTATGTACAAGGCGATTTACTACTATGTAAATTACTACAAATTATATTTTTTAACAAACTTACAGATATCTGAATATTGCATATATCAAAGTAAAAATTTACATCACATAATACTAAATAAAAATATATTTATCAAATATTTGTCTTTTAAACATTTAATTTTATTAAACTGATTACTTAAATATTACTAATTATTATACGTCCCAACCTAGTAGATTCATCACATTTGTCCTAAAATGGTAGAATATATCCAACAAAAAATCAATTGTTTGCAATAATAAAATTATAAATAAAAAGCAATAAATGTTTTCTATCACTACATTTTAATTTCAAAGGAATTGATCAAACACTCATTATATAAATAAGTATTAGTTTATAAATAATAATGAATGCTTTCTTTTGTTAACTTGAAAATGTTAAAAACGAGAAGATACCCTTTGGCATATTCGATCAGTTTTAACAATAAAGTAAAGACTAATAAGTATCATTATGTTTCAATTGGAACTACAATTCTAGATAATTAACTCTTTTTTACAAAATAACAACTCGTGAACGTGAATTTGCTGTGAGGTAATTGCATTGTCCTCGCCTTAAATATTCAATGAGTGTAAAGAAAACCTCGTTAACTGAAATAAAACTCTATTCGGAAAATCACCACCTTCTAAATAATTCATATATATATTCATTGAATTGGATAATTCATGTTTTGATTAGGAGTACAATATATATATATATATATATATATGTGTGTGTGTGAATTGTTTATATTACACTTGGTAAATACAAATTACTAATTAAGATTATACGTAAAATACTAAGAGGTGGGATTTCATACTTCACAAAATATGTCGTAACTTATTATTACAAAATTGACATACTTACTAGGAAGTGGTATCGCTAAAAATCATTTTGCTTAGAATATAACAGAATAGAAACTTATTTTTATTTTAAGCGTTTTTCAGTACTAATGACTGTTTTTAGAAACAACTCGAGTAAATATTTACAGAATATATTAAAATAAATTTAAAACGTTATATACATCATTTTTAATTGTCTTAAAACTAGTTTTTATACCCATTGATAACTAAAATAAAAACCTTTTTTACCAAGTTCGAGAGGAAAAATGGGTTTTCTTTCTTTGGTTCTTAACTTATATATTTGTTGACATGTTAAGCTATTAGATTAAAATATTGTGCAAAACTTTGTTTCTACATTTATTTTAGACACCATTTCGACATTATTGTTTACTAAGGTATCACTAATTTAAGGTAGTAATAGACCTAATGTTTACATATAAATGACCTGTACAGCGATGTAGTGTACGATTGATCTTGAAATTTCTCATGATACGGTAGGGATAAATAAATTGTGTTTATTAAGGGATTAGGGTTTGTCTTCTTACAAGTTACATAAAATAAATTATCAATTGTGTTTAAAATAATTATATTTATTATTATACATTACAAATATATGCATTGTGAAGGCAACTGCTGAGGACTAGGAAGTTCAGTAAGCTGCCTTTAGTATGTTCCTAAAATGTGAAAAAACTAATAAAACAAACAAAGTATTTTAATCAGATTTTAAAAGTGTTTGCACACTAAACTTTCTTTATAAAACTTATTAAATTTGCTCACCATCTACGGTCAAGTACAATTTACACGAGGTCGTGCACATCAAAGCAAATGTCCCTACACAGTGATGCGCCTATAAAGGATGGTTGCTCTCATTCACTGACGCGCGATGTTGCATTAAACGTCAAACGACTGCAACCAAGTGGAAATTAATTTAATTATTCCAAAGTATAAGGTTATTTCAACTTTTCTTAACTCTATGTCATTCTGGTGGTTATTTGAAACGAAGCGATGATGAGTTAAATACCATACGTAGTGTAATAGTCGAGTCCGTGAATACATGTTCTGGGAAAACAATTTTTTTTCCAAGTCATATTCTATTTCTTTAGGTGCAACTTCAGTTTTACATAATTAACCTTTTTACCTGCAATTTCACTTAATAAGGACGAAACTTTTATAAGACTCGTATTTTAAATTAGTCAATGATTTACTCTTCCAAAGATTATGAATGACCTAGCTGAAAAATACAAAAATAACATGTTGATTAATAATTTATTCCCACCAGGAATGAATACAGTAACAAATGAAAAGAAAACAGGTTATACTACCACTCATCAATCCAGATAGTTTTAGTGATCACTAGTTTCGGGACTAAAGTACCGGTTCTGAATAATTGTCTACGATCTTGTTAAGTGGTAAGCATCCTCTTTCACAATACTATGCCCGTCCACATGGACTAAAGTTCTGTCCGTGGAACTTATCTAGAAGAGAAAGTGATGATCCATTACAGTACGAGTTGTATAGTACTATAACAATTCATTTATCAAGACTGGGAATCGAACCCGCGACCTGTGCCATGGTTTTTGGGTATTTTGTCTTGACCATGACGAGAAATGATGACATAATCATATGTAAAAGTTGTCAAGCAATTTGTATTTATATTTAATTCAAATAAATGCACAATGCAAACGGACAATTCTGAAGATTTCGCACGATATCATCAAGGGTACCTTTTCTTTTAAAATATATAATTGGAATTATATATTTGAAGTGTTTAAAACAAACCAAAAACAGCACTATACTTTTTTATACAGGTCTATACGAATAGTTGGATCGAATTCAAATAAATTATGGTGTAAACGCAAAACCAATTATTTTCTTTAGATATTTATTATAAATTATTGGATTATTTTTCCTTAGATTGTCCTTAGAAGGGTTAGAAATATTAGTTTTGTGTAATCAAAGTTATTCACTTCTTTTATGTTATGTTATTCGCTATATTACATTAATATTAATTTTAGGTAAAATGTTTGAGGATATTTAAATTTGAATATATTTGCAATTCACGAATTAATATAATAAAAATAAAGTAAATCATCCGTAACAAAGTAAAATGTTCTTTCTCGTAAATTATATCTCTTAAGTTTCATATATACCCAAAAATCTCCACGTCATAGCAGGATTTCTGATTCAACATTAATCGCATTGATATGTCAGTCCTACGGATTGACTACATAATGCTGCTTCATTTGACAAATCCCATGGTATAGGTCTGCATTTGCATTAATGTAACTGATAAATACATAAAACAAACACTATTGTTCTGGAACGTTAAAACCTCACAATGGTCATTGCATATTCAACTTTAAAGCTAATTAATATTGTGTTTTGCTTAGAAGCTCTTTAATATTGAAATACATAACTGAACACTTTATGATCCTAATATCATGCCCCAGTTAAGGCTGAGTCACTTAACTTCGTAAACTTCTCAGTAAAAATAATCAATATACCAAAAATAAATAAAAAATAAGTAATTTAATTGTGCATTCAAGGGACTCGATTAGATCAAACTAGGTAAGAACAGTTAATGCGGTTGGAAAATAGTTTCATACAAACCACCTTTATATAGCAATGTTTTAGGACCTACTAGAAAAGTGTGAGTTTTCTACAAAAATAAGTTGAGCTGCTTTGGTAAAATATAGTATTTAAAAAACATTTAATATTTTGTTACTTTTAAATGCAATACAATATTTAAAAAAAACAGTCAGTTTTTCATAAACTCAAAGTTGTGTGCAATTTAGACTACTTAAGACAACCTGAAAAATTGTTTTTGGAAAATCTTTAGTTGTTATGATCTACCATTAAAAGAGCAATTTATGTTTTAGATAAATTTCCTTCAAGAATAAACCTTGACGGTTAGCTTAAATTAGAGTTTAATGGAGCCAATGCGTCACGTGTTGGCATGTAAGGGTGCGTTGCGTGTCTGCAAGTTATAAAACAATGTTGTGTCATTAACGTTCGCCACCAACGAGGAGTATGGAGCTATGAAAGATCCTTCTTCTGTACAAGAAGTTTGCATGTATTATATCTCTGAAAACATTATTAAAATGTTAGCAATAATATGTTGTTGTTTGCCTTATCTTTGAGTTTCATTAAACTTATTGTCATATATAATATTGATTGTCAATAGAGCTCATATTACTTCACGGTTTATACGTACCACGAACGTCGGCACGTCGTTTAGTTTTTAAAGACGTATAAAGGTAATTTATTGCATGGTACTGAAATAACCATATGAACATTTTCAATCAGGTCTGATCCAAATTTCCTGATCAGACCTGATCCAATGCTGATCAGGATTGGGCACAGTTGTGGGACATTTCCAGATCAGGTTCTGATCACGTCTGATCAGAATCTTATTTCTGATTGGAACCTGGGGACCTACTTTTGAATTGGGTGAGTGGTGAGAAGGTGAGTGAGCACATTCATGCTACACATATTTACACACTGTAACACACCAATACTGGACTCTTGCATACTGCTACACACATACCCCTATCCAGAAACACACTCGTATACAACAGGGATTCAAATATAAAACCCACGTAAATAAAACTGAAAAAGACTAGGCCATATGCTACAAAAAATATATATAATATATAATTATTTAGATTGACGAATAGTGGCAAAAGCAAAATCTACAGTTAAAATAAGGGTGTTACTAACATTATCCGATTCATGCGTCGTATACTGAAGAGACCAATAAAGAAGCTTTAAATTGTATTCGTTTTACACCCAAATTTCAATGTTTTAATAACGCATCCCAGTAAAATTTGGGTTAAGAAATTATAGGGCTAAAATGGTTCCAATATTAAGTTATTTTGAATTTTTATGTAAAACTATATACTTAATCTCAATTTACAATCAAAAGACCATGAGAAACAAGATAAATTATTATTTTTCTGAATGAAACACGACAAGAGTTTGTAAAAAAAAAACTGAAATTTGCATTTAGTTGTGAATAATTGTTTATACAGTACGTTATATATAATCATCTTCCAATGCGGGATAAAACTTTTTATGTCTCTCTTATATACTAAATAATTAAGTTAGAATTAGTAATAACTTAACATTGACCAGTAGAAAATATTTGAAATATGATACCACCTAACTCTGGGGAGGGGAGAAGAGGGATTTCCCCTCTTACAACAACAGTATGAAGCAAATGACTTTGTAGTGCCTCCAATAAATAAATTCGGGTAGATATTTCATAAAAAAATTTACTATAAATTCGAGTACACATGCTACTGTACTTATATTTTAAATAGAAGGGAGAAAGTATGTGTCAGCTTTCTGATGTCGTTTATTTAGTTTTAAATGGTGAATAAAATTACATAATTCAAATATGTGCTTAAACTTATTTACACCATAGTCTCACGATGTTTCAAAAGCTTATCTCAAGGTTTCCCATATACAGTGGCTTATAAAATCACACGAGGAATCCAGAGACACTGGATAAGCAACAATCCCAATAGTGTTAAAACTCATTTATTTAAATTAAGTATGTTAAAAGAAAAGAATAAAGTGTTTACATTTCAAATAAATTAATTTGCATGGTTGCATTTAATTATGACATCATGTTTTTTATTCAAATAAGGAAGGACAACAGACATTATTAATTTTATTTTAAGTTTACTGCTTGTACTACAACAACATTTCCATAAAACTCAAACAAAGAACAAAGTGTTGTGTTAAGTGTGATTTATTAAACCTAGAGCTCTAGCAAGTTCATTATTACCAAGTAAAGACGTTTTTACGATTGTAGCTGAATAACTCCAAGAATTAGATCCAGTTTCAGAAAGTTAAATTAATTCCTGTAAAAACTTTGCCAATGTATTACGTGAGTTACTGCTTCTACAAGGATTTGACGGAGTTTAAGGGTGGTCTGCAAAATTTTTATAGAGCTTTGAGCTTGTACAAATAATTTATTTATTGATCTATGGTACGCATTGATCTAGGTCACTCTAGGATCCACCCTATAATAATACATGATTTTGAGTGAGATTTTGATTCAGGACCCTATCGCTATTTTTCACTGTATTAATAATGACGGTTTCTAGACACATGTAGATCTTATTTAATAAGAAAGCCAGGGTTTCAACAGTTCCTTATTAAAACTAAAGAAAAAAAGTTGTGTTGGCAGTCTCCAAAACAACCAAAAACAAAATAAAATACATTCTAGACATGTTTGTTAACATTATTGACTGTAACTATAATCTGTCTGATATATTTAGGCGGTTTGAGGGGAAGCATTAATACCTCTGCACTGGACCAGACCGTTGAATGATTTCACAGCTGTTTTCTTTTAATATAATCAGTGTAGGTGAAGGACCAACAAGCTCATCGAAGGATCGGTGAACTATCGTCTGCTTAAGCTGTTTATAAAACGATCATAAAATAATCTAAAATCACGATTATATAGGACTATTACGTTTTAAAATTGACTAACATAGTCATTGGTTTTAATATCGCTGCATACTATTCTATATTAGCCTTGGGATATAAAAATAAAGCAAAGAAAATAAAGCTTTATCTCATTGCTAAGTAAATGGCAAATTCATTTGTTAAAAAAAATCCCTTTAACCAATTAGGTATCTGTTTAATCGTATTTTGCACGGTTGCTATTAAGATTTTAATAATTTAGCTGGAATAATGCAAAACACCAAATGAATCAAATGGTAAATATAAACATAAACACTATTTTGAAATTTTGAAATAAAGTACAATCAACTGGATAGAGTAATATGCTGAAACGGAGGACTGGGGGAAACAATTTTACCTCGCCTTAAACTGCCTAAATTTAACAGACATATGATAGTAATCTAACCAATGTTTATGATGAGTAATTCAAGATAAAAGTTGTATTGTAATCAGCACTATTACATTTATTTATTGAATTTGTCAACAATACACTGACACAATATGATATATGAATGTATACACGTTTACATGTTATAGGCAATATTTTTGAAAGCAATTTATTGTAATAAATTATATATTCATGGTTAATGGCATAGTTCATTTCAAAGTCGACATTGATTGAAAGCCATTTTAAGTGAAAACTGCGTGGGATTGATTTGTTGCTTAGACAGGTTATTTTAGCTATGCTCCTTGTTTTATTTTAAATATTTGCTTATATTAGGTTAAATGCCATAACGTTTGTAATATATAACGATTTCGTTTATTATGACTCATTGCCTGTAATATAAGGTTGTACCTACAACAAAAATAAGCAAACAGGTATAGGTAAAACATGTGTTTGTATCGAATGCGAAATGTTTTGTTCTGTTTTTGTGAAATTCGGATTTGAATATACATGTTTTTAGTGGTAAACAAATTACACAAATTTAAAAACACCTGTAGATACTGTGAGATATTACATAACTTTCAAACTGTGTCGAAACCGGGCCATATGTGTGGTCTCTAGGTCTATAGACATCCAATCAGACAGATAGATGGACGGACCTAATATATACGTTTTAAGAATAGCGAGGGTATATATTCACAATTGAATATTCAAAACAGATTTTACAAAAATATTTGATGTGAAGAAGGCAAAATAGTTGTACACTAAACTCAAGAAAAATTGTAACAGAGCAAATAAAACGTAACAGTTGATTCAAATACTTCAAACATCTTTAAAATCAGCTGTTGCACCTGGATAATCTCATTTGAGACTAAATTCCTGATTTCAACAACTTTATAAAGGATGAACTTTAAGTAACGGTTTTGCCCTTAGAAAACATGCTATCGAATTTTCGGCACACAACAGCACATGCAGAACTCAAGGTCTTTAAGCAGACACCTTGAACGTTAAAGCTTGTTCAATGGATGAGGCACACAAACTGTCCATAGTTTTCCAACATTTAACAAAATTTAATATGTTTTAACAAAGTACTCTTTTTGGTTTTATCATATATATTTATGTCAGATTGCAGTCGAAACTTAATCTGCCGATAATCATATCAGGAAGGCTTTTGACATTCTTAACTTATAATAGGTATGTGGTTTCTTGTATCTTCCATGACGTCTCGTGGAAAAGTAATATAAGACGTGTAGCTAGACATCGGAGATAAGTATATATCTAAAACAAAAAATCCTGAAACGGGAAATACGGTTACTTGAATATATATTACAACTATTTTTGAAAAAAAAATTTAAGACTTTGATATTGGGGAGGTGATATACGCAGGTATTCCTGCATGCACGTCACACCTCCTTTGAGGATCAATATGATCCAGGGAGTAGTGGACATCACAGCTTGGCTAGCGGACAATATTTATGTGGTAGATGTTTATTGGCGTCTCGAGGACTTGGTCTTGGGGGAGGTCATATACGCGGCGGTTCCTGCATGCATGTCACGCCTCCTATGAGGCTCAATATGATCCAGGGAGTAGTGGACATCACAGCTTGGCTAGCGGACAATCTTTATGTGGTGGATGTTTATTGGCGTCTCGAGGACTTGGGTCTTGAGGGTGGTCATATACGCGGCAGTTCCTGCATGCATGTCACGCCCCCGTCCCATTTGAGCCGGGGGCGGAGTGGTGGATCTCACAGCTTGGCTCTCGGAAAATCTTTATGTGGTGGATGTTTATTGGCGTCTCGAGGACTTTGTCTTGTCATATACGCTGCGGTTCCTGCATGCATGTCACGCCCCCGTCCCATATGAGCCGGGGGCGGAGTGGTGGATCTCACAGCTTGGCTATCGGACAATCTTAATGTGGTGGATGTTTATTGGCGTCTCGAGGACTTGGGTCTTGAGGGAGGTAATATACGCGGCGGTTCCTGCATGCATGTCACGCCCCCGTCCCATTTGAGCCGGGGGCGGTGTGGTGGATCTCACAGCTTGGCTCTCGGACAATCTTTATGTTGTGGATGTTTATTGGCGTCTCGAGGACTTTGTCTTTGGGGAGGTCATATACGCAGCGGTTCCTGCAAGCATGTCACGCCCCTTCCCATTTGAGCCGGGGCGGAGTGGTGGATCTCACAGCTTGGGTCTCGGACAATCTTTATGTGGTGGATGTTTATTGGCGTCTTGAGGACTTTGTCTTGTCATATACGCGGCGGTTCCTGCATGCATGTCACGCCCTCCATCCCATTTGAGCCGGGGGCGGTGTGGTGGATCTCACAGCTTGGCTCTCGGACAATCTTTATGTGGTGGATGTTTATTGGCGTCTCGGGACTTTGTCTTTGAGGAGGTCATATACGCAGCGGTTCCTGCATGCATGTCACGCCCCTTCCCATTTGAGCCGGGGGCGGAGTGGTGGATCTCACAGCTTGGCTCTCGGACAATCTTTATGTGGTGGATGTTTATTGGCGTCTTGAGGACTTTGTCTTGTCATATACGCGGCGGTTCCTGCATGCATGTCACGCCCCTTCCCATTTGAGCCGGGGGCGGTGTGGTGGATCTCACAGCTTGGCTCTCGGACAATCTTTATGTGGTGGCTGTTTATTGGCGTCTTGAGGACTTTGTCTTGTCATATACGCAGCGGTTCCTGCATGCATGGCACGCCTTCGTCCCATTTGAGCCGGGGGCGGAGTGGTGGATCTCACAGCTTGGCTCTCGGACAATCTTTATGTGGTGGATGTTTATTGGCGTCTCGAGGACTTGGGTCTTGAGGGAGGTCATATACGCGGCGGTTCCTGCATGCATGTCACGCCCCCGTCCCATTTGAGCCGGGGGCGGAGTGGTGGATCTCACAGCTTGGATATCGGACAATCTTTATGTGGTGGATGTTTATTGGTGTCTCGAGGACTTTGTCTTGGGGGAGGTCATATACGCAGTGGTTCCTGCATGCATGTCACGCCCCCGTCCCATTTGAGCCGGGGGCGGAGTGGTGGATCTCACAGCTTGGCTATCGGACAATCTTTATGTGGTGGATGTTTATTGGCGTCTCGAGGACTTGGGTCTTGAGGGAGGTCATATACGCGGCGGTTCCTTCATGCATGTCACGCCCCCGTCCCATTTGAGCCGGGGGCGGTGTGGTGGATCTTACAGCTTGGCTCTCGGACAATCTTTATGTGGTGGAAGTTTATTGGCGTCTCGAGGACTTGGGTCTTGAGGGAGGTCATATACGCGGCAGTTCCTGCATGCATGTCACGCGCCTGTCCCATTTGAGCCGGGGGCGGTGTGGTGGATCTCACAGCTTGGTTTTCGGACAATATTTATGTGGTGGATGTTTATTGACGTCTCGAGGACTTGGGTCTTGAGGGAGGTCATATACGCGGCGGTTCCTGCATGCATGTCACGCCCCCGTCCCATTTGAGCCGGGGGCGGGGTGGTGGATCTCACAGCTTGGCTCTCGGACAATCTTTATGTGGTGGATGTTTATTGGCGTCTCGACGACTTTGTCTTTGGGGAGGTCATATACGCAGCGGTTCCTGCATGCATGTCACGCCCCTTCCCATTTGAGCCGGGGGCGGAGTGGTGGATCTCACAGCTTGGCTCTCGGACAATCTTTATGTGGTGGATGTTTATTGGCGTCTTGAGAACTTTTTCTTGTCATATACGTGGCGGTTCCTGCATGCATGTCACACCCCCGTCCCATTTTAGCCGGGGGCGGTGTGGTGGATCTCACAGCTTGGCTCTCGGACAATCTTTTTGTGGTGGATGTTTATTGGCGTCTTGAGGACTTTGTCTTGTCATATACGCAGTGGTTCTTGCATGCATGTCACGCCCCCGTCCCATTTGAGCCGGGGGTGGAGTGGCGGATCTCACAGCTTGGCTCTCGGACAATCTTTATGTGGTGGATGTTTATTGGCGTCTTGAGGACTTTGCCTTGTCATATACGCGGCGGTTCCTTCATGCATGTCACGCCCCCGTCCCATTTGAGCCGGGGGCTGGGTGGTGGATCTCACAGCTTGGCTCTCGGACAATCTTTATGTGGTGGATGTTTATTGACGTCTCGAGGACTTGGGTCTTGAGGGAGGTCATATACGCGGCGGTTCCTGCATGCATGTCACGCCCCCGTCCCATTTGAGCCGGGGGCGGGGTGGCGGATCTCACAGCTTGGCTCTCGGACAATCTTTATGTGGTGGATGTTTATTGGCGTCTCGACGACTTTGTCTTTGGGGAGGTCATATACGCAGCGGTTCCTGCATGCATGTCACGCCCCTTTCCATTTGAGCCGGGGGCGGAGTGGTGGATCTCACAGCTTGGCTCTCGGACAATCTTTATGTGGTGGATGTTTATTGGCGTCTTGAGAACTTTTTCTTGTCATATACGTGGCGGTTTCTGCATGCATGTCACACCCCCGTCCCATTTTAGCCGGGGGCGGTGTGGTGGATCTCACAGCTTGGCTCTCGGACAATCTTTTTGTGGTGGATGTTTATTGGCGTCTTGAGGACTTTGTCTTGTCATATACGCAGTGGTTCTTGCATGCATGTCACGCCCCCGTCCCATTTGAGCCGGGGGTGGAGTGGCGGATCTCACAGCTTGGCTCTCGGACAATCTTTATGTGGTGGATGTTTATTGGCGTCTTGAGGACTTTGTCTTGTCATATACGCGGTGGTTCCTGCATGCATGTCACGCCCCCGTCCCATTTGAGCCGGGGGCGGTGTGGTGTATCTCACAGCTTGGCTCTCGGACAATCTTTATTTGGTGGATGTTTATTGGCGTCTCGAGGACTTTGTCTTGGGGGAGGTAATATACGCAGCGGTTCCTGCATGCATGTCACGCCCCTTCCCATTTGAGCCGAGAGCGGAGTGGAGGACCTCACAGCCTAGATCGCGGCCAATCTAAGTTGAGGGGTTTCACTGATGAGGGGTTTCTTAGAAACTCTTCATAAAAGGTTGGATCAGTCACCTGAGAAAACACACATTTTAACAAAATTATCTGGATAGGTACTTATTTACAATTTAGTTTAGTAGACTACAAAAATATATATTGTGTATTAGCTTATATTTTAACTGCAATCCTATGGGGATGTGATATTTTAATGTATTTTCTTAACATTTAAAAAAAACTACTGTTTATATAAAGAAAATAGTTTAGACACGTTTCAAGCGATGGTTCTTTTAAAGTATCTTTTTTAATAACGTTAAATATATTTTATTCTTGTTCGCTTTAATTTTTAAATACAATATAGTATTATCTGTGAGCCCAAAAAGTCTAGGTTATAACTCTTTATCGCATGTTCACGTGGCTTACTTGGTTAAAGGGTGACTGTAAGAGTCAGGTATGTATTTATAGAGGCAGACAAGCAAAGGGATACAGTTCTTGGTGAGATGAATAAAAGTAGGTAAGGACAGTTTTAATTATAGGCTAGAACTAATATACCTATGATATGTGAATTTCATCTCTAAACCATCACGTCTATAAACAATTTTAAAAAACTATATGCAAGTAATAAATGTATTAATGACTTGCCCGTTCCTATACATATATAACTTACCCGTGAGTACTGCACAATATTCCAAGGAAGACGTGCCTAGCCAGTTATGCCGGGGCGTCCTAATCCCCCCAGTGAGTACAAACTTACACCGGAGATTAAGAAAAGTTAATCTCCTAATGTATGACGGTAAAAATCTTTCTCATAAGGTTACTGTAACATTACCGTAGCGATGTCGTTATTTTAGTGGGTGTAATGTAGTTATTTTGTATTTGTACTCACGACTTGGCGAATTTACTTTCATCGGTAAAGAAACAATGCTCTCAAGATTTAGAATATAGAAATGATATTTAAAACTATAATACTAGATTCAAAAGTGTCTTTACAGAACAAATGGGGGTATGAGAATAAGGAAAAAAATTGTATCTACTTCGCCTCCAAAAGAGGGCAATCAGAGTAGTTTGCTCCATGGATAGGTTTCAAACGTGCAAACCAGAAATGAAATGAATGCAGGGACGCCATTTTTGTTCTGCCATTTCTCTCATTGGCCTGATGATTATCGGTGTGATTGGTTGAAATTGATAGCCTTGTACACTCTGTTATATTAGTTTAACGTCTGAAATTTCAAAAATCAAGAATCAAGAGGGTTTATTGTCAAAAACTGTAACAGCATGGAAAATTGTCAGGTGTTACACATTATTAACAATAAATAAATAACCTAAGATAACAAACTAAACATATTTATTTTTCCTAAAAAACTCCTTTACACAGTAATACTCCTTAGCTATCAGAACATATTTAAGTCTGGCTCTGAATCGTTTACTGTCTGTCCCTGTTTTTATTTCTGTGGGGAGGTCATTAACGAATTTGATAATGTTGTAATATGAGTTTTTTTTATTGTATTATGTTGTTGTATTTTTTTTTTTTTTGACGGCAAACGGAAATATCTACAATTTTTCACAATGGAGGTATACAATACATTTCAATTGTTCCGACTAATATAAGTTGACAGTGTATGGTGGATACATGATATTTTAAGGTATTGTTAATGTCTGAGCTTTTAATGACCAGAATTAAGAAACTGTAAAAAGTCCTTATTTCTTATGAAAAAATAAAGACATTCATAAATATATAAACAACAAAACGTGGGCAAATTATTTCAGGCAAAAATGCCTCTACAAGAATCAGTCCTCTTCATTCCAAAAACCAATCTAACAGCTAGCTTTTGCAAACGGAAAATTGCCTTTGTTTGCGATGATTCGACACCCCAAATTTCTATGCCATAATTTATGTGAGGATAAATGCACCCAAAATAAGCTGCAAGAAGAACATTTGTAATCGAAAATTTAGAGAGTCTACGAAGGATGACAAAACCACTGTTGATTTTAAACTTTACCTTGGCAACATGATCTGAAAAAAAGACAGCCGAGAATCAACAACAAATCCTAGAAAACTTGCGTTTTGACAACACTCGATCACACTCTCACCTATGAAAACACTAGATGGATTTTCTACTGAATTTTTCAGTTTAAATTCAATGACCTTTGTCTTTTCGGTATTTACTCGCAGATTGTTGTCAACAAACCACTGAAGAAGAGAACTACTTCTAGTGAAGGATTCAATCTGAAGGCTCTCCCGAGACTTATTGCTTACGCTCAAAGACATATCATCCGCAAACAGACACAAATCAACATTCGATACATATGATCCAAAATCAATGAGGAACAACAAGAAAGTATCGGCCCCAATACTGAACCCTGTGGACCCTACATGTAACATCAACTTTACGTGACTTCTCCGAGTAAATACACCCGTCAACATCGAGATAGGGGATTTTGACAGCTTGAGTCCTACCTTCCAGGAAAGAAGATATCCAAATTAGAGCATTGCCTCTAATACCAATATTTTCTAATTTCGTCAAAAGCAGTTTATGGTTAAACATGTCAAACGCTTTACTCAAATCAAAGAAAAAACCTAAAACATATTTATGTTTATCAAAGTATTTATATATATATATTAGAAATTAAACTAAACATAGCATTGACAGAAGAAATATTTTTTTGGAAACCAAATTTGTTTCGAAAAGCACCCTGTGATCAACCAAGAACGGATAAAGACGATTCAGAAATAAATTCTCCAAGGCTTTAGAGAAAGCTGATGTGATGGATATAAAACGATAAATATTTTTATCAGAAACACTTCCTTTTTTATGGAGGGGCAATAAAATTGCTGATTTAAGGGACTTGGGAAATTCACCCTCCATAAAAGAAACATTAGGCAGACGAGATAGAGGCAGAACCAAGCAATCACCAACTTCCGTGAGTAGCCTGGGTGATATACCATCTAAACCAGAAGAACTCCTGGTTTTCAACGACTTTATTATCACCAAAACCTCTTCCTCACTAGTAGGGCTAAGGGAAAGAGATGATGAGTTTGGCGGTACATCCACAGAATAGTCCGGTGCCAGTGAATCCCTGATAAGAGATTCGGAGATACCATTGGAAAAGTCGTTGAAAGCATTTGCTACGTCATTAGGTTTTGTCAACAGTTCCCCACTGTCAGATTCTATCTTGAACGACTTAGAGTATTTTGATGTTTTGCACGGAATGGTTTCGTTAACTATAACCCAGACAGCTCACGAATTACTGCTTGATGTATTCAGATGAGAAAGTACGTTTTCTGCTGTAGCAGTTCTGATAACAGCCCTATATTGATTTTTGAGATTGCGATATTGCAATTTAAGAGGATTATAATTATCAAGATCCTTAGTTATTTGGAATAATTTAAGGAGACACTCTCGCATCTGTAATAAGGTACAATCAAGCTTTATTTGAGTGAAGAACACTTTTTGGCGAACCCTTGATTTCTTAAACGGAAATGACAGTTCGAAGAAGTAGTTTTATGTAGCACTGAAACAATAAAACTCAAACTGAAACAATAAAACATCCAAACTCACAGCTGAAAAACACCGACCCAGTGCTCATTTTTTAAAAGGAATCTAAAAATGCGAGCATTCTCTTCACTAAATTACCTCTTAAAATTGAACTCCAGAACCCTGCCCTGAGAAGCCGAAGTCAATTTAATATCAGAGACTTGAACGTCGTGATCGGATATACTAGATACAACAACCTCAGTATGTAAGACTTGGGGACTTGAGTAACAAAAAAAATTGTCTATCATAGACTTACTCCCATTGAATTCCCTGGTGTAAGACTATACAGTGTCATGTAGTCCAAATGACAGCATCATCTCAGAGAGTTATTTTTGAAGAAGCATCCGAAATAGACAAGTTGATATTAAAATCACCGATAACTACTACCGTAAACACTAGGTTCGGCGAAATGTTCATGGCACCGACAAAGATATTTCAAGAAATGATCCACCCTTTCCATATCTTCATGGGGAGGCCTGTAAACGGCAAGTAAGAAGTAAGATATGCTCTCCACATTAAAGTTAATAGCTGAAAATTCACAGACTCCTTCAGAGGAAAACCTTTTGACATCAACCATCCGGTATCTTAAACTATTTTTTTAATTGAATACAGTATAAGTGTTAATATATTTTTAAGTATTGTAAGACCTGTTATGACATCCCACAAATAATAAATGACATCCCACAAATAATAAGAACATGTAATATGCTAATCAAAAAGTTTAAAAATCTACATAACCAAACACTACTTTTTCCCTTACAAATGATGCTACTAAAATCTCGAGGTGTACATTTGAACTTCCGCATATGGCCGTTTCCTTTACATTTGTTTTCTGTTTAATTAACTTATAACATTGAGAATTTTTAAAATCACTATCTAAGACCCCTACTTTGCAAACTTTACGACGCAATGAATAAACCATGAGTGTAAAATGAATACTATGTCTTGCCTAGCATTGTTACCGACGAAAAACAACTGACTGTGTAGTCTGGATCATTAATTAAAAGCGGAATGGCCAATGAAAGCTAGATTCAAAATCAAACCGGGGAAAAATAGTTTCATACAGGACCTATCTGAATAACTTCATATTTTCAGGCAGTTTTGCTAACCAATACACTACCCAGCCGATTATTTAGTTATGCTAGTTATCAAGTCGACGGTGGTGGCACAGGAAGGCATGTGTGAGTTCTATCTACTCATTACTTTAGTTCGATTTCTGTTGTATTCTACGCCTTCCAGGCTCTCAAAGTTATACACCGAAAACAGCATAATCACCATGGTAATGAGTTGAACAAGTTTTAACGGAAACAAATTATATTCCTACGCACCGCAAGGGTACCAGTACAACGGCTACGTGAGCGCAAGCGGACAGGTGGCAACTTCCCTATCGATACACGATCGACATGTCTCAGCTAATAACAATATTTTGTAACCATTATTTGTTTTGTAACTAAGGTATTTTTTAAAATGCTTTGTATATTTTAGCTTTTCTTTTCCTAACCCGTATATCAGTATCCATTGTTATTTTAAATATCCTTTCGTTGGAGTCTTAATTAATTTATGATCGGAAATGTAACGGCAAGCAACCATTCCGTTTAGATATGCGCTTATCAAGGTGTGAGTTAAAAATGGTCGCTTTCTCTAACGGTCTCTTCCAATAGTATCAAGGTGACAGTTTGAATGCCTTCACTTAGTTTTGGTATTTTATATTCCCCTCAGTAATGCGTAATATACTAAATACTATTTTCTCAATATTAAAGTTTTAAATTTAGCCATTCTGTTATTGCGACTAGTTATTAGTTTAGGTAATATTTATTAAGTATAGTCCAATAACCTCACATGTATTATCTTAAAGTCTCCTGGAGAGAGTACTTATGAAAAATGAGTAAGAAGTAGGACGGTCGCTCCTTAAGAAGAGACCACAAGGCGGCTGCATCAGTAATGACTTGGCTAACAACACTAATTTGTGGCATCTGGCCTTAGAAGACTGTACTAGAAGACGCTGTTCCCTCGGGTCCTTGACCAGCCACATGGTTTTATGAAGTTAGAGTATTTTAAAAGTGCATATATAATAATAGTACTAATAATGATTTGTCTAATTAATACATTGAACTAATCATACTGCAGTTGAATCATTAGTTTAATGCAGAGTTTCAGTACATCATTGTAATGAAATTTCACCATATTTGTAATTAAATGAGTTTTTGAAAAATCGCATTACATATTGAGATTTGTAAAGAACAATAAAGAATCGTATTTTTATTCTTATTCTTATTTTTAAATTATTTTACTCGCAAATTTGTTTTCGTCCAAAAAAACCTAAATTATTTTCCCAGCCCACAATTTGTTTACAAATGATAACAAATATGTGTAGATTAATCTGTATCAATATCTTAGTTCGGTTTATACTTGTTTAGGCAATATTGATTAAGTCGAAAACCTTTACTTATCTATCAGACAGTCGATATGTTAAGTATTATCTCCAATGAGCTGTAATAATATTTTGTTTTATTTAACAATGTTTTGACTTTTATAGCACATAATTTTTAACTCTAATAATAGTATAAAAAATATAGATCATTAGTTTTTTCGCACATTTTGTCATGTCCTATTCATATAAAAATTATAAAATAATTGTTTATTATGCATAGTTAAAAAGCAAATAAATAACATTTAAACTCTAACAGCTGACCATGATAAAAAACGATTTGTTTCTAAAATACTTGTTTGATGTTATCTATTATTTATTAATTCACTAAAAGATTTATCTAATGCTGAGTGTAAAGTGTTATCTTGTATTGTTGTTGAGATTCAAAAGACGTTCTGATTAGTATTTCTATGTGTCTGAATAATTTATGGTTATATCTACAGTTTATCGCAAACTACTATTGAATGGTTTCTAAAACCCCGTATACGATGATCACATACATATACGATGATGTACACTAATAGTTTATTAAAACTACGAACATGCACAGCAGCAACAGTATGACAAGTAATGTAATGTTAATCTACTAGTGTTTTAATTAAAGATATTATACAACTTAGACTAGAAAGACATGTTACTTTAACCGTTTGTAATACAAAATACTTTCGTGTTATTACTGTTTCCACTTCGTAAATTCCATGCTTAGAAGCAGTGTTTATGTAAAGGATGTAGGTTAACAGCGTAAGACTTCATGTATAGCACTTCTAGAGCTTTGTAGCTATACGTCTCCCCTTATCTATTCCTAGAGCAGTTTCATTGCTAGAGTCTAAGAGGCATCACGCAATGATAAAGTTTTTGGGCTGTTATGCACTACTTTTGACCAAAGTTATCAAAATCTTATTCAACTAGTATTTTTAGTTTTGGGGATCAAAGAGGATTTGAATACGATATGAAGAGAGATAAAGTAACCATTATTATAACCTACGTGCTAAATATTTTTTGTTCATTATTTTAATAGTGTAGTATAAGTTTTTGCTGTAGTTTAGTTGTAAGTATTTTTGTTTACTTTTTAGATGCAGTCATGTGTGTTTAGTCGTACGTTTTACCAGTTGTTCAAGGATATTTCAATGATGATTTTATCTTCAGATTCTGCATGCTAGAATAATTTTACTTCAAATTCTTATTTTTATTATTCAATATCTGAAAGGTAAAAATAATGAAGACAAATATTAGATGGTAAAGCCGCTGTCTTTTACAAAGTCCCCGCCCATCTAGAGCTATGTTTTTTCAAGATTTTTCAGCAGCAAGACCAATTTTCAGTCACCAATACATAATCCAGTCCATTTAAGATATATTATAAACTTTCGAAAATAATTACCTTGGCTAAAACTATAAAAAGGTATTTTTTAAGACAATAGCAGGTATTATCCAATATTCAAAATTCATCCAGCTTAAATTTTAATATTTTCTACCTATAAGAGCGTATTTATAATTTCTCTTTGCTTTAGTTCTAAAAATATTTACTATTGACAATGATCACTGGAAACGTATTACTATAGATACACATAAATTATAGTAGTTAGTCAAAACCTTTTCAGAAATAATGCAATAAAAAAACTGGAATGCTACTGTGTAGCTATAAAAATTACTGAAGCTTAAAAAAACTTATTAGGATTTATACGTAACCATACATACTAATAATAAAGCGCCCATGTGTTAGTGAGAAATATTAATGTTCGACCTTTTTATAGTATAAAATAATAATAATACTAATATTATATAATATAATTATATTTCTATGCTGTATACCTAGCTTTTAAACTATAGGCAAAACAAAGCTATACCCAAGTTGCAGTAATAATACCCATTAATTAGTTGATTGCCACACAATCTGTAAACTTGGTTGCCGCAATCCAACCTCGAGAGGGTCGTTGCAAGTCAAAGGAAACCACAAATTGTTTGTACTGTAGATTTCCATACGGATATTGCTCTCAAACTCATGGGAGTTAAAAATTAAAAACTTCAGTAAATAAAAATTACCTTGTATCTTCACGTTTTAAATTTTTCATGGATAGAAATATCAAACACGAATATAGAATTGGTAGATTTAGAAAGGTTTTTGTTTATAATATCTGTAAAATGATTTGCAATATAGAATATGTTAGACCTACTACACTTAAAGCTTTTAAAGCCCATCACCAAAACGAATTTACAAATTAATGTTAACTCGCACTACTCTATTACAATTTTCTAGTGGGTCGTCAAAAAATTAAAAACTTGACACAATTTACAAGCAAATTAATTTGTATCTCTAACAGTCATCAAAACGTAAGAACAATATCTTTATATCCTATAACTTGACTAATATAGATAACGTTATAAAATACCCCCGTCGCAGCAAACCTGCGTACTCAGCGAATTTCCAATGAATATATATGTCTTAATATTATATTAAGCCTCTTACCAGAATTCATAAGAAATATATTCATAAATAAGCAAAATTTAAAATATACGTTATTCTCCATAAGAATAACATTAGGGATGAGTACGCAGGTTTGCCGCAAAAAGGAAAAAAAAATAATGGATTTTTATACAAATATCAATAGAACTGATCTAAGTCAAGTCACATACCAAGTTTCATCCATATTCATTCATAAATAAGCGATATATAACATTTTTATTATTCTCCATAAGAATAACATGGGGACCGAGTACCTAGGTTTGCTGCTTCGGGAACCATAGGCGAAACATTTTTTTTGTTCAAACATCAACAAAACACAACCAGATTAAGCGATATACCAAGTTTCGTCAGTTTATGTTAATAAATAACCGAGATATAAAATTTGTCTTTTTCTCCTTAAGAATAACATTGGACAACTTACTGTGTTCAGCACTTGTAATATCTCAGTACTAATTGACGTAGAGCAATGATCAAAATACCAAATTGTTTGTTTTCTAAGCTGAATTCAATGGTACAAATTAAAATTTGATTTAAATAAAAATTACATGTGAAAACCCCAAAAAACCCATTTTTGGGGCACAAAACCCCCCAAAACCCCCCTTCAGATGGTGCGATTTGTCTGGTTTTCAAACTCGTTCAAATAAATGGTACTTTACATCTTTGTACAAAATTTTATTAAGATCGGACTTCTTTTACGAGAGTTATCGTGCTTACGGACACACACACACACACACACACACACACACACACACACATATATATATATATATATATATATATACATATATACAAATTTGAACGAATGGTGTTTTTGGCATCTGGGGACCTCAAAACGAAAAGTTATCATGGTCTCGGGCTTAAGTTTTACCATGAGACCTACGGTAATAGCTTCTTCCCTATAGGGGAAATTCGCTAAAAACACAAAATGAACAACTCCTCACCAAAAATATGTTCAAGGGATGTTTTGTCATAACAAAAATAAAATTATATATTGAAGGCCAATCAAACTTTAAATACATTTAAAACTCTGGGTATTAAATTACATTACCACACACCAAATCCAAGTTGAATGTGAATGTATTAAACGGTATTGATTAAATATTTGAGTTTAAACAAAATCATCTAATCTTAAACTCTACTTCACTACACAGTAATATGCGACGTATTATTATTTTTAAGTTTTGGTTGGTGGCCGTATTCTAACAAATCAATAATCATTTTCCGTGGTTGGTACTAAGACTATAATGTAATTAAACAATCCAAGTTTTACTCTAACATACACATAATTTATTTAGTTTTTTCATAATATACAGAGCGTCCAAATTCAATGTTCCAATAGCTAACTCTTTTACTTTTGTATGAAAGTTAAATTTTTATCAGGGTACCCTTTACTTTTTATGCTTAGTTTTGAGGTTCTACAAAAAAAAATAAACTCTTAAACATTTCTAATACGGTGGCCAGTTTAGTTTTTCTTATGTAACACCCCTAAATTATTGTTTTCCCCGGTATAAAATGTAATTTTTAAAGTTGTTTATACTAGGTTTTTACCTAAAAATTAAATTTAAAAATTTAAGGGGAGTTAACTATAAGACATAAAATATAAAAGGTAGCTATTGGGACACTTTAGGCTGGTACCTCTGTAATAATGCCATAACATTCGTTCCATTAAATTCTTCAGTTATTGCATTTTTTACAAATTAAACGTTAATAAGACGACAAAAGTCAATCAAGTTAATACGACTTGTAATTTAATATAAATTGTTCCTCTTAAGTCCCCTGAAGACCCAACATTCACCAAGTGATAACAGGATTTCTAAATCGACATTAATGGTTTTGGGATATCGTTTCTGAGGATTTACTGCATTACACTGCTTCATTCAGCAAAGCCCATGGGGTAATGTTGCAATGTATACATAACCAGTAATTGCTTTAGTATTCCATGCATTCAAACACTATTATTTTGGAAATTAAAAAATCCTAATGGTCATTGTATTCGTAAACCACGTAGTACAAGTAAGTACTCAGTACGTAGTACGTAGTTTAAGTTTTCTTAAAACGTGTTTTAGCTGAAATGAGTTCACCATCATGTACTGTACACAACAATATGCTTAAAGTAACACTTTATGGTGCACACATGATACAAACATGAATGGTCTTGAGTAGATGCTCTAGAACGTTGATTAACTATATGGACTTTAGTTCAGGCTCTGCCACTAAACTATACTAATAACTAATCTATATAGATACGATTACGATATTACGCTATACACTGGTTTGCAGGAGTAAATAAACTACATCTCACAACGCAAACAAATATATCTACAATTATACTGTACTTACATACAAGACAGTAAATATTCTATCATTTTTGTATATTTACCGTATTGTATGCAAGTACAGTATAAGTGTAAATATATATTTTTTAGTGTTGTGACACGTAGTTTATTTTATCCTGTTGATTCTAACAATACGTACTATACTACTGAATAAATTATATATTGGTTAGATAACATGTTTTATAACTTACTACTTTATATTGTAAAAACAAAGTATCTTAATCTTTAATCACTATTTCCTTAAATTAGTCATTCTGTTGTTTAATTTGAACGAATAGATATGAGTGAGTTGCAAAGCGAAGATGTAGTTCATTTAGTTTATCTGTTTAATTTCCTTTACATGAAATTACTGATGTTTGACATACAAAGTTGGCTTTGATGAGAGTTTAACGACAGCCATGTTTCACAGGCCGGCACGTAATAGTTGCGTGACGTTGAAGTTGTAAAACCAACTCATTATTCGCTGGTGATGGCAGGGCGGTGAAAGAAGCATTATAGGCCACTAAACATCCGGGGAATATTATTTTCAGATTTCCTGTTCAGTCAGGATCATTAAAAAATAATATATTTGTAAATGTACACAGTTCATCAAACTTATAAAATGTAACGATGTTAAACATGGGTTATTTTTTCCATTATATATTTAATTACAATAAACGAAATATTCACTTCAATGGCAGCTTAATTTCACACATAACAACCAGTTTGGGCTTTAAAGACCATTTATATAACAACAAACTTAAGTAAAACTTTTTGTAATTAGTACTCTTTGTCAATTAGATACTTTACGTTGTGTAAAAAGATGCTAAATTTCTTTGATTAAATTACCTTTATCTACATATAAGATACATATTTATCATCAGTAATTTTAATAACTATAAGGGTTATGTTCATGTTGAAAAACTAAGAAATAAGAAGTAGTATATATTTCGGTGATTCTATCTTAGACAAGTTGGATGCAGGACCTGTAAAATCCGCTTGTTCAAGTCTGCTCCTTTTGGCGATGTTGAATGTTTGTACATTTTAACCTTAAAAGTTGTCTATGTTATTATATACATTTAAGTTCGCTAAAGGTAAACCCATAGGGTAGTATTTTTTTAAGCAAGTAAGTTATCTTGGGTTTTACCATAACTCTGTCAAATCTGTATGCCACTAGTTTGTTTTACAGACAAATAATGCAAATAAAATATTATAAGATACAAATAATGCACTAATTATTCGTAATAAAAATCCTTGTGTTTTTTAACTACTCAAACTGACTGGGTAGCGTCGTGGTTATTGTACTCGCCTTGTAATCCGAGGTTCGCCAGATTGATCCTGATCATAATTGAAACATTTTGAGAAGGTTCAAAAGTGGACCCAGCTGCCATTTGTTTTTGGGCTAATGGTTATTTATGCTTTCTAAGAATAGGCTGACCTTAGATAGTAACAAGTGCAAGGTTTGGACCGTTTCCTATCAAAACGTTTAAAAAATGCCACTGGCGTAGATATCAAATAAATAAAACAAATAAACAATGTATTGGCAAGATGATTTCAAGATACATTGAAACGTATAAAACCGTTTTAAATAGTTCAGTGAAATTATAATCATAAATGTGATTGTAGTAAAATGAAAACCTCAAAAAATACATCAATCGTTTCAGAACAATCTTTAACTCAATTAAATCCTCGTAGAAGCAGTAACTCACGTAACGCATTGGTACAGTTTTTACCGAAATTAATTTAACTTTCGGGAACTGGATCTAATTCCTACGGTCGTTTGGATCCAGTCGTGAAGACAGTGTTACTACCCCACTTGGAAGCGTTGTTAGAGCTTACACAAAACGAGTTTTCAATTCACTGAGATATTAATTTGTTTTTTGCTTGAGTGGGAAAAATACGGTTTTATGATTATTATGTTAGCAACAAAATAAAATTAGGCAAAATTAAACTTACTATGGCAGCCAACTGACCGGATATTTTGACCTTTGATACCTGACGTCACGCCCATGTTATATTATGAGTTTTTCCCTCGCTCCCACCTATTCCACTGCTCTCTTGAAAACACTGGTGAGCAGCCTGCCTCACCCTGCCCATATGGTGGGTGGTGTTGGGTGGTAGGAAGGGGGAGGGGAGGGGGCTTCTCACCAGTGTTCTCATGAGAGCAGTGGAATAGGAGGGAACTAGGGAAAACCACATTGGGCGTAACCTGGGCGTGACGTTAGGTGTCAAAGGTCAAAATATCCGGTCAGGGGGCTGCCATAGTAGTCATATACTTCACAGAAAAGCAGACAAGTAAACAGCAATAAACGCAACCATGCAAAATTGTCTTTGACAAAGAAACTCTTTCACCAACACCTTAATTGTTCCGTTTAAAAGAAAATTGTACTTTACCAGGACAGTTAGGGTCAGTTTTTTTTACTCTTCGTGTAACTTCATGGACCAGTAAACATAGGGAAACACACATAAAAACTGCTTTTGATACCTTCCACGCTCATTTTTTTAGAATTTCCTACTGATGTTTCTTAAAAATAAACCGCTGTATTTGGAACCTTAAATGTAATTGAGGTTTGGTATTTCCTTGACGGCCTTCCAGTACCAAAGTCCGATTTAGGGCAAATAAAACAACAAATCGCCTGTCTACAAATGGACTAACATATTTATAAGGAACATCGATACATTATTTTTTTGTGATATAAATATTGTATTAAAAAGAGTATATTATACCAAATAGTTAGCTACTATATTTTCTAGTTAGCTATTGGACCTGTTTTCAAATAAACTGTTATTACCTGTAAAAAGTGTTAACAATATCAGTACAGGTGCTGCACCTATTACACTGAGCGGTAAACAGGCCAAGTCTGAGAAGATTAACGGTGTCGCTCTATTTACTGAAACCTTCCCCGGGAATTGTTTATTTCAACACTAGTTCAACCTTTAAACAAATTCAATTTAATTTAAATTTAATCGAGTTATTAATGATTTGTTTTGCTTGTTTAAATTATTGACAATTTTAACAAATCCTACTAATATTATAATGTGAAAGTTTGGGTGTATTGACATTTGTAGTTCCATCACGCATCAACTACTGGACCGATTAAACTAAAATTTTGAATGAACATAGCTTACATATCACCTTAACGTTTGTACTTGATAATATCTACATCCAACCTTAGGGCTCCACCCCACGGTTACTTTAGGTCGCAATGCAAATATTTTGGAAGAATATCATTTATTTATAAAATTACCAGCTGTAGTTGTTTGTCAGTTAGGGCAAAGGAAGTCATATACTAGTAAAATTAAACAAATCTTTTATGGTTCTGGTCAAGTTAATATTTTTGATGCGTTTTTATTTGTCGCGAATAAAGCCGCAGGTAACAGCAATTCAATTTATAATCTGATTTGTACTTTGGTAACACATTTTAAGTTGAGAATTTTATTAAGGAAACAAAGTGTGTTTCTTAAAATTAAATTACCCAGTTGATGGATATTAATGACAGTGGTTATTTTGTTAAGCGTGAATAAAAGCAAACTAAACAAAAAAGGACTTAGGTGAATCATAAATAATGTGCATGACTACCGTTTAAGGACAATTGATTTAATTTTTTTTAATTAAAAAGTAAAATTTAAATAAATAACTAAATTCACATAATGGCAACATTGTACTTTTACTTAAAAAGGTTTTCTTAACCAAAAATAAACCTTTTTTCTAATCATGATCCTCACAGTCATGATTATAGGCTGTGAACCTTATAGTCATGCTTACAGCCGTGAACTTGGCTGATACGCTAGAATGGTTTAAGGTTTAATGTAAAAGAGACATAGCATCCCCTAAGAAGGAGAAAATAATGGCAACATTGTACTTTTACTCAAAAAGGTTTTTCTTAACCAAAAATAAACCTTTTTTCTAATCATGATCCTCACAGTCATGATTATAGGCTGTGAACCTTATAGTCATGCTTGCAGCCGTGAACTTGGCTGATACGCTAGAATGGTTTAAGGTTTAATGTAAAAGAGACATAGCATCCCCTAAAAAGGAGAAAATAAATGTTTAAAAGTTAGCTGTGTGCAATACCATTACAACACTTGTTATCATATTAAACAGTAAACAGCCCTACTTAGGCCATAGTCGGAACATACAGGGTAAAGGGCCACAACAGATCTGGTAGCTTGTATCCGTATTTGGTAAAGATTAACCTAACATAAATAATTTTATATATCAAAGTATCCTGCACTTTTAAATACTACCTTTAAATTAAGTATTAGGCTTAGAAGAGTGCAATTTAATTTGTATCGTAAATGCCTAGACTTTGAAATTTTTCAAGTTTAAGTTCTAAATTTACTCAAGAACATCCAAATCAGAATGCTGACTTAGTGTTCAAACAACTCTGTTTATTTGGGAACAAAGGAGCCGATGTGAAAAACGCTATTTCCGGGAATATTTCTCTTCGTGAAACCGTGACAGGACAGACACTTTCATTAAAAAATAAATAAATAGACGCGTAGTTGGTAGGACGAGCTTCACACACAGTAACCCAGCGTCTGTTTCTTTGGTTCAGTGTAAGTGACTTTGAAACAATGTTACACAGTACCATCTTCCTACTTTAATTATTACAACATTAAAGTATTTATTTCCTTCAAACAATATGTAAACGTCTTGTTGTTTGAAGATGCGATTAAATCTACTGTTTGTTTTTAATGTTGTTCTACTCATGGTTCTATTTTTAACTATTATAGAGATAGATCTTCCAAAAAGTAGCTTACAAAATATTGGCTGTAAAATCAAATCCATCCCAAGCACCAAGCAATAAATATATACCAAACATTTATAAAGTGGTTAAACTATTAATCCAAATTTAAATAGTTAAGTTAGACAAGTTTAATTTGATAAGTTATGGCTGGTGTAATTTTAAGACAATTAATTAACTCGGTTTGGGGTAGCAACTGTTTCTGACGACCTAACCAAAGGAACTTTAATTTTCACCCTTACTGTTTTAAATTGGTTCGCATATTTATAACACATATTGTAAGGTACGAATTCAGTTAGAGTTAGGTATATTATTTTCCGACAGTCTCTGTAGCACTACTTTTATCATATGAACAACTATAATAACCATCACATATTAATGATGTTTACAAAGTCAAGGAGTGAGGGTAACCGTCTCACTAATCTGATGGGTAGCGTCTTAAACTTCGGTTAACGGGTCACTGCGTCGATTACCGGGATGTCCATTACTGTTTGGTTTAAACCCGCTTTCCCTTAAAGCTTTTAAACCCCCATAAAATATCTATCTGAAAATGTCCCTTTCATAAATAAAGCAAAATAAAAAATATTATATTTTAACACGATATTTATACCTAATGATAGGAACCATGAAGTGGAATAAATGATAATTATTTTGTAACCAAGCGTTAAAAAGCTGCTAAGAAGATGGAATTTGAATGTAACATTTAGGACACGAGGGGATTTTGTCAGACTGATGGATTAATTCCACATGATTGATCGGAACTGGTCCACTGAAGGTAACGACTTTCGTGCGTCTACGAAGTATCGTTTAAAAATATAAAATAAAGCTTTTCTAGATTTCTTCTTATATTTTCTCATAGGGTTTAATTAGATTTATTCTATAAGGCGTTACGCACTTCCATAGTAAACCAATAACTATTCAATACATATATATAGATATTCCGATCATGCGTTTATGCTTTAAAACACCTGCGTCATTACCATGGTGCGTGTTGTTATATTACTTAGGATGTAATAGGCATTGTATCGCTACATGATAAGGTATATTTAAGATTATGAAGTATTGTATTGGGTTTGAAAATAATTAACTAATTCTATGTACATTTACCATATTGTTTATACTGTAATATGTGTTAGTGCAGTGTAAATATAGATATATTTTCAATCGTAAAAACTGTGTTATCTTATATTGTCCACCTAAGTATTTGCAGTATTATTTATATAAAGTACATAACGTAATAATATGCCATGCTACGATAAGGAATTTTTATGATACAATATCAGCGATCAAGATTGAGTGTACTTTTTCATAGTCAGGATAAATAATGTGTGGTCAAGAGTGACAATTAAGTCCCAACAGCAATTTACCAAGTACTGTCATTGCTGAAATAAGTGTATACACTAATGCATACACTAAAGTTATTTATCCAACAGAATAATGAAATATCAAAACATATATTTAAAACTAGCCCAACCACTAATTTAGTACTATTTAAATATATTATGATTTAGTTTTAAAATGTATTCTGAATTTACACAGTAACAAATATAATATTTACATGCAACGAAAATCAAAGGTTAAATACCAAGTAGATTACACTTAAACAACCGAATTTTTAACCTTGTTACGTAACATTACATTATGGCAGCCAAGAAACAAAACGTTCTTCAGGATTATGGTTCATATCATGGTTTGTCAACTTACAACTACAATGTTTTTTAAAAATCTCTAAATTATTACCAAAAATATTGTCTAACTCTTGGGTTTTAAATGATTCAATAACGCACATCCATTCAAATACATTGCATTTTAGTATCAAGGATACGTTATATTCACTATAATTCAGCTCCCAGTGATAGTTTTTACTTTTAATATAGATTCCTTTTTCAGTAATCATTACAAAATTAATATTTGAAAGGTGTAAAAGTACTAACATGTGATAACTGATACAAACCTTGCAAGATCCGTATTCGTCTGTAATATTGAACGCATTTCATGGAACGTTATCAGTTTTACCGTTCATTAAATTGAAAGCTCAGTAGGTCGAAGTACTCAGAGTTGTTTTTAGTGTAGAGTTTTCAAGTTTTTTACTGTCACGGAATGTTTTAAAAATTTTAACTCTGTTTTAACATTTAAAAATCTATGTATTACTAAAGTAAGATTGATTTCATAAAGACGTTTCATGTTATTTTCTTTTTATAAGCTTTATTTAATCTATACAGTATTTCCACTACTCCTTAATTTATTGCAATTATACAGGTTTTTATATTGCAAAATTACAGCAACTATGCAAACCCATTACTATATGTGTTTTTCAATGAAGACCTTTAACAACTATAAATATTTTAATACGTATAGGTTTTTTAACCCAACAATCATTATTCAAGGCAATGTTCTACAGAATTGCCAAACCAGATAGAATAGTTGATTTAAATATTTTACCCGTCACCAAACAGACCAAGCGGAGATTTGTTCATAAACACGCACACGAATCCATCCGACCTCAGTTATGGGGAATAAATAATAAAATCAATTATAGATGTTATATATTTTTAATATAAATAAAAACTTATAAATGTATATTTACAGTAATTTATTCAATCCATTTGATTACAACTTCAAATAAATTGTGTCCTACATGATTAATTGTAAATGTTTATCTTAGTATATAAAAGGAAAAGCCTTTACTCACTCATCACAATTTCTTTAACTTCCCGGCATGCTAGAGTGGTGAGATTTGGTACACTAATTCGTTATGTCTAAAATAGGAAGGTCAAAGGGTTTTCATACCGATTCAACTGTAGGGCTTTGCCACACAGGGCTTCAAAGTTACCATTTATTCCTTTTGGACATTCATTTTGTTTTGAGCCGGTGACAATTTAAACAGCTGAACCTGATTCGTAGTAGTTCCACGGTCTAACCACAGAATGTAGCACACAAACACACCTCTCATGGTTTACGTAAAGCCACAACGCTTGTATTATTATTATTATACATAACGTAATTAAAATCTTTTCGATGATTCAAAATGTAACTTACAGTAAACTTCTTTAAATTCTTCAATATACAATCCCTCTAAAGAAATTTTCCTCTTTATACAACTTAAAACAAATATAATCACCGATTATAAACACCATACTAATTTACTTAGTACTGTTTTTTTTCAGCACACATGAAAAACAATATTTTGTTTAGTTGAAAATGTAAATCGATTGCCCCAGAGCAATCTAAAGAAATACATTTAAATCTAAAAATATTCATATTGTTCATATATTAACTGAAATATTAAGCCGCCTTTTGGATTAATTTAGATGATCTATAATTTTAAAAGTAGTACGAAGGTTCCAAGACTGTTTACAAAGTTACCAAAGCGTTGATTTACATTATTGTTAAATTTCGTTTACACGTATTATTTAGATAATTGTCAATTATGGTACTAATCCTTGTGTTTTCTATATTATAAAAATAATTCCCTGGTCTTTGTTTGGATATTTTTAACCCCTAAAATTATTATTTTGTATACATGTTTGGTATCAATCAAAATCTCTTCCTGTTTAGATGTGCCTTTTTGGAATTTGAAAAACCTCCGCCTCCAGAGTTTCGCCCCATACACTATTAAATTTCCAATGTTTATCTCTTAGAGTTATATTTATTTTAGTTAATCAACAGATTATAATGTACCTTTACCTTTATTACGTTTGGATATATGCCTGCTAAATCCCCGTGCGGAGAACTAGACATAAGCTATTTTCCTTAAATAAAAGTTAAGATGGACTAGTTTGTATTAGCATGGAAAATTTCGATGAACCAATAATTACGTATATTGAGCCTAGTATTTAATTAAAATTCATACTATGGCAAATTCTCGGTATGTCGATATTAATATTTAGGCTTTAAAGCTAAGCCATTTTACTAAGAAGAAATGTTCAAGTTCAGTTAATAAATATATTGTGTCCTGCAATACCTTAATGTACATTAATGTCGTACTCAAAATGTTCTTTGAATTATTTAAGATTCAGTTCACTGTGTAACGTCACAATTGTAAGTAAAAATGTGAAAAATGGCTTTACATACAGTCTTTCTTATAATTTTACAAAACATATTTCATTAACGAACTGCTAAAGGTCAGGAGTCAAAGTCTTGGAATAAATATAACAACATTCAACGTATAACTGGGCCACTTGCCCTAACAAAGAAATCGAATCAGCTTGAATAGATAGACAGTTCATATTTTACAAATATTTTTTGTAATGACTTGTTACTAGGAGTTGGTAAAACATTCCAAGTAAAGTTGGACAAGTTTAATTTGATAAGTTATGGCTGGGGTAATTTTAAGACAATTAATTATCTCGGTTTGGGGTGGCGACTATTGCTGACGAGCTAACCAAGGGGACTTGAAGTTTTACTCTCAACAGAACGAACATTTAAATATGGCAAGAGCCAATTGTTGCCATAGGGAATATTTTTATTGCTTAGCTATGTTATTTAATCTAATGTACAAGGTGTTATGTATACAACCAATTATGTTTACTTAGTAAGTTTACAATTTATTTCTTGAATTTAAAGACCATCGTATTTGTCAAAGAATTCAAACTGAAAGAAAACTTCACTGAATTCGAATTGTATTTGTTATATGACATTTGAACAAGTGTCAACCAACCAACGACTTTTTAAGATGTATTAAATAGAATAAGCGTGTTTTCTAAGATGTAACTATAAGCCTTTCGATGAACATACACAAATTTTTGAAGTACTTCATTATATAAAATTACAAATTTATACTTTAAATGGTATGCACGGGTAAAACCAATCAGATTGGTGGAATTTTGCATCTACGAGATGGTTTCTTACTTTTTTAATAACATTTATCGAACTACATTACAAATATTTACATCAGTGTAATTTTCATAATATTAATGCCAATTAAGAACTTGGACAGTAATATTGCCTTGCACGGTAACTCTGGTATTGTTTTGTTAGCATTGAACCACATTGAAGTTTTTTTTTTTATTATTTTGTTGGGGATTGGACCATATCCTGGTCTTGACACGATTGTAAAGCAATAATGATTAGAATATGGTAAACTATTATTTGATATTAGTTTAAATAGTCAAAAATAAATAGTAAACGGAGATATACCCTATTTTAGCGAATTTCCCCTATAGGGAAGAAGCTATTACCGTAGGTCTCATGGTAAGACTTAAGCCCGAGACCATGATAACTTTTCGTTTTGAGGTCCCCAGATGCCAAAAACACCATTCGTTCAAATTTATATATATGTATATATATATATATATATGTGTCCGTAAGCACGATAACTCTCGTAAAAAAAGTCCGATCTTAATAAAATTTTGTACAAATATGTAAAGTACCATTTATTTGAACGAGTTCGAAAACCAGACAAATCGCACCAGACGATGGCAAATTTTAATTTATACCATTGAATTCAGCTTAAAAAAACAAAATATTTTGTGTTTTGATCATTGCTCTACGTCAATTGGTTACTGAGATATTACAAGTGCTAAACACAGTACGTTGTCCAATGTTATTCTTATGGAGAAAAAGACAAATTTGATATCTCGGTTATTTATGAACATAAACTGACGAAACTTGGTATATCGCTTCATCTGGTTGTGGTTTGTTGATGTTTGAACAAAAAACCAATTTTTCGCCTATGGTTCCCGAAGCAGCAAACCTAGGTACTCGGTCCCCATGTTATTCTTATGGAGAACAATAAAAATGTTATATACCGCTTATTTATGAATGTATATGGATGAAACTTGGTATGTGACTTCACTTAGATGAGTTCTATTGATATTTGTATAAAAATCCATTACTTTTTGTTCCCTTTTGCAGCAAACCTGCGTACTCATCCCTAATGTTATTCTTATGGAGAATAATTCATATTTTAAACATCGCGTATTTGTGAACGTATTTCTTATGAATCCTGGTGGTTTAATGTGTTATTAAGACAAATATAATCATTGTTAATTCGCTGAGTACGCAGGATTACTGCGACGGGGGTATTTGTTATATATGTTAATGCTAATATTGGTTTTACTCATATCCCTAGATTTTAGTGCCCTGCCAAGGTTCCACAGGATAGGAAGTGAGCTACCGCAGGCCTACGACTTCTTCCTGGAGAGTGAGAGATGCCTTAAGAAACTTTTCTTATTGGTTTAAGCATTTCTGTGTTATGAAATTTTTAATTTATATATTTTATCATAGATCATTATAAAAATGTTTAGTGTTATGTTGTATTGTTTTGTATATTGTTGGCAGTTCTTTTCCCTGTGTTGTTAATCATTAATTGTTACCGCTGTTGATGATTGTCATAGTGTAAAAACATTTGTCACATTGTTCCATCTTGGATTACTGAAATCATTGTAAACCTTTGTGAAATGGTGGATACCTTGAATAAATAAATTAATTAACAGATGTACAATGTGATAATTAACATTTTCCTAACGTTTATAATACATTTCCGCAAAACTAAATGTCTTACTCTATATTTGTTTATAATTAAATTAAGGTGACGGGATTTTTAAGACAATATAATCTCCATTGTTTTAATATACTGGATTTTTAACTTCACTCTTTTATAGTTACTTTTGTGTGATACAAGTTTAAGGAATCAAGAGTAATAGTAATGAAATATACCACCACACCTTGTATGTCTATTATTATAGTTTCTACTGGGACAATCTCTTGAAACGGAATAAAAAGTACATCGACCAATTCCTGATAAGAGGCTACGACCTGGCTACATCTCTAATGACATGGCTAACAACACTAACTTGTGGTCTCTATACTATTAAATTGAAGGCACTGCGCCACTGAAGCTCCTTCTGTACCATGGACCATTGTGCTCTAACATTAGAACATTTGCTTGGTTCAGAAATATAAATTGTGTTTATTGTGTAAATTGCATCGCTCTTTGGCATTATTTTACCAACGTTTAGGTATATTACTCACTGATGATTATCTAAATAAACCCAAAGTTCTTTATTTATGCACAATTAGTTTACCATCGCTCGAACATTAAAAAAAAATTGTAATTGTTTACTCTGTCTTTAATATCTTAATGGGTTTTATAGACGTTTGAATAATAACATGTATGTTTATATTTTTTTAATGATAAAAAAATTAAGTACAATTACAAAAACCGAACACGTCTATACTCATCTATAATCGTTGAACTCATAATAAATTAACCTCAAGAATTTAAAACATTTATAGTCATTCTTAGTTAAATGGCCTATTTTTTCCTATAATACTATGTAGTTTTGTAAAAATATAATATTCATTATTAATTTCTGAACTGTGAGTAAAACAATATATTCTAAACGCGTGAATGGTATTTAGGAAAACAATATATTCTAAATGCGTGAATGGTATTTAAGGCTGAGTATTCACTTAGTATATATTTGTTTTTAATACTTGTTACGCTATATTATATTATTGTTTGTATCTAATCATTAAACAACTACTGTAAACTCTTAATTAAGGAATAATGATACATGCATGAGATTTTTAATCGGCTGTTACAAAAGTATCTTTGATTCTACTGTTAAACTTACTATAATTAATTATTACGAACGTATTAACTGTAGAGAAAATTGTTCAGAGAACTTTACAATCGAGAATGACAAGAAGGGGCACAATGGACACAGAACTACAACAGACGCATTGTCTCTTATAGCACAACTGAGCGAAACACTGTTAATTACAACTAGACAACAGTGTCCTTTAATAACGTTTGTAGTTGTTTGTTACTGCGATTGATACGTCAAACACAACATTTAAAACGAATTCTAAGTTATTTTTTCAATACGTTAAAGATGTATCACTTTGGCAGAAATGAATTATAGAAACAGTTTTATAAAAATCAATATTTATGATTTCTTATCAATTTTCTTTCCTAATATTATGTTGTTAACGGTTGTTGTAATTAAAGGTTCCTTTTTTGTTTCTTTGACACAGTTTACCTTAAATATATTGCAGGGGGGATGAGTCTTAAATAAATGTAATCAGTTTAAGAACATTACATTAAAACAAAGCGTACTAAACTGCAACTTCTTAAACATCACGTTTATGTTTAAAATTCTGTACAACAAAGTTAGCATATTACAAGAAAAAAAAGTAAAATATTTTGCATAAGTAATTTTTAAATATATGTTTTGAAAATTGACAGTGGTTAATTAAAGTAATCTTACAGTGGTAAGATAAATAAAATAATTCAGCCAGTATTAATCATTTTAATTACCAATATATTTATTATAATAGTTGCAAATGGTAATTTTCATTACCTGGGTGATTTAATCATTTCCCCAAATAGACTGTAGGTCTAAAGTAACATCCCAAGTCCTTAGGGAAATCACTGGCCAGCTGAATAGTGTTGTTCATCTAGGTTGTTTTCATTACAAGTTATAAGTTTAGACTTAAGAATTATTTTATATAAAACAAATTATATAAATTTAAAAAGTATGGTTCATTTAAAACCATTAAATACACAGTCTACTTTTAAACTATTTTGTATAACGTGTAGTATGTATGTTTCAAAAGTCTACCCAAACTTCTGCTCTTAAGTGCACAGACTTAATACCATTTTAACATAGTTATTTTAAAATGCATTTAGTATTGTTTATTTCGAACTTTTTAAATGTGTGTATTTTAAAACATGATTAAAACTAAATGTGTGAGCAAAATCTAAAACTTCATTTCCAGTGAATGATGTTTCGATTTGATTTTAATTAATGCAGGTTTAACGTTAACATTTTCATTCCTAGTACCATAAATAATGGTACTAGTGGTACAGTTTTATCCACTGTCTGTTTGTTTTCATCATGATAATTTTATTTGTAAGTCCATCAAGCTCACAAACGTACCAACTTTTTATTTTATTTTTTTATCCTTTGTTAGGCTATTCATGTTTACTTACTAAGTGACTCAGTGCTTATTACTATAGTTAACTGCATTCTCTTGCCAATATTCACTATACAAACAAGTACGAAACTACAGTAAAGCACATTATATTATATTCTATTTCAAGCATATTCTGTTATATTCCAGATTGTAGTCTATTCTAATGTAAGCTTCAACCTTGGTACTTTCAAAGTCTAATTTCTTTTACATATCGTGAATGTAGTGTTACATCTTCTGAAATACAACAAGGATATTTTTTATTTAGCCTAAAACGATAGGACGAATATCCATCTTAAATTATGTTTTATTGACTTAGTTTACTTGTTAGTTTACGCAGTAGCTCACGTTTACGAACATTTCCTATTTACCAAATTGTAGTACACATTTAATTACATAAGTGATAGGTGAAGTCAACATTTTAAAACAAGTATATGAATGAAACGAACTAAAATACCTAACATTAAGTGCAGGTAGATGTGTTTATATTATGTTGCACAGTATTTAAAAGAAATTACTTTTCGGTTGACCTATACAACTGCTTTCTAATAATCACTACCATAACTTTAAAGCTCAAGAATCATTGCTGGACACAACCACAATGTAATCTGATATGATCACTTGTGTCCTATGGGATGGATTTTTTAGTCAATCATTTGATAAGTCGTGGTTTACACATCAGTAAACTGAGTAACTGAAAACTAAAGTTAGTAATTAAAAGTTTCAGTATGCAAAATATGGTAAAATACCAAGATTATATAACTTAAAAACACAGGAAATTCACTAACAATATTTTACTACACACCACAAATTAGAGAAATATGACCTGCTTGTTTCCTATTTCATCATAGATAAAATATATTTCTTCGTATAGAAAATATAGATACATTTTATAAAATAGAATACCTTTTAATCTTTTCTGAGCTTATATCAACTTCCACATATTTTACGTAATTTAATTAAAATGAAATAATAAATCAACTTAAATTAATTTCTAGTACAATATTTTTATTTTATATTTAAACGAGTAGTTGCTATTTTTCTGTACGCAAAAACATATTCATTTTTGTATATTATTTGCCATATTCTTTTCCAAGGAGCTGGTAATCCATTTACGGACGAAGTCTGGGACTCTTCCGAAGCACTCCTCACTAAACCCACCCCCCATTCCAGGCTTTTCTCTCCCCGGAATCATTTGCCACACAACTTCGGGGAGAGAGCCCCGTGCTGCTGATCCGGCGTGCTGAGGTCCGCAGTGCTGGGAGAAAATAAATACTTAATTTCCTTCGTTTGTGTGTCAATATTTCAGGAATAAAGTCATTATTTAATCATTTAATTTGATTTTTGGCAGTCGCCTTTCTTAATTTTTAGCCTTTCGAGGGCAAGCCTACAAATGCTGCATGCCCCGGTCCCAGCTAAGTGGTCGGTCCTTTCCCCTGGCTGGAGCTCACTGCAGTGGAAGCAAGACCCCCTTTGCTGCAAGACTTGTGTAGATGGTCCGACTCTCCGCATTTGTAGCAGAGAATAGACCGATCCGCCCCAGTACACTCGCTGCGGCGTCGGTGCCCGTAGCCCAGGCGCTTGAAATACCGTAGAACAACGGTCTCAATCGCACCGCACAACTGACAAAATCCACCTGAAGATGGCCGAACTTGAGAAACTTGGTGGCCTCTCCCTCAGAAAGGTCTAGGACATCTCAGGGATCTTTAATTTCCGCTTGATTGGTGGACATTTTATTTTGCACATTAGATAGTAATAACTAATCAATAATGGAAAATATCCGCAATAATTCATTAGATAAAATAAACTCACTATCACCAGCAATGCATTTAAAAAAACGAATTAGATTGTGCTAAAAAGTGTTTTGAATATTCAATAATATTCACGAAACATTTGCAATGTTAAGTTTAAAGTGATATGTGTGTATATATAGATGGGTGCCTTAATTTTCACGATAGTACGTTTACAGTCGTAACCAATATTTACTGCATAAAATCTGCATACAAAACAAATTTTAATTCAACCACTGGTTGTGCTAAATGTTAGCCTTAGAATGGTAACTTTTATTCTTTGTTTTATGCATATATAAAAAATACAAAACAAACTACTTTAAGGGGCAAAATTTAATAGTTAATTTTTTACCTTTACTGTAGTCCAAATATAATCTAGCGTTGTAGTGGTACTCTGAATACAAAATACTTACAATAAAAATGATGTTGACATTATGGTAATTTAAATTGAAGATTGCATACAAAATTAGTGTTACTGCAAATATTCCGTAAGACTATTTGTGAACTTTACTTTTATGGTTTTCAAACACGAATATTACCTTAAGTATGCAAACTGCAATCAACTGCAAGCCTTGAAGTTGTCAAAGTCCTGTTTGCCTCATTAGTATTGTAAATGAAGAGCTCTCGTTGGCTTCATCGTCCAGCAGTGAATACAATTTTTCTTTCTCTTGTATGATTGCAACCTTGATGAAGCGAGTTTCTCTAACAAAACCTTATAGTAATAAATCACGTTTACATTAAATTCTTTCTATGTAATCCTTTAAATATGTACTTACATAAAACAAATATACTTACTTGAAACTTGGAAGCTTTGACTCGGTGTGACGGACTATAGTGGACCTGTTTTTACTTTGAGCCCGGTATTCCATTACACAGCATATCATCTAGCTAGCGCACTAAGCAACAAGTATATATATCTCTACTATCACACACATACAAATCTCGTCTCGTAATTTTTTAGACATACATTCGCCTTCATTAAAGGAGGATCTACAGCTGTTCCAAACCATATGGCCGTGGCACGCTAAGTAGTGATTGGTAAAGGCGGTCCCACACTCCTCGCGAACACGCCCGAACATTCGGCCTAACTCCGAATGTTCGGAGTATTTGCGAGAAGTGTGGGAGCTGCACGAACTTTTGAATACATACGGGACGGAATGTTCAGTGACATTCGGGAGAATGTTAGGCCGAATGTTCAGGCCTATTCGCGAGAAGTTTGGGACCGCCTTTACTGGAGGAGATCGAACCTGGAACCAGGCACATCAACATTAACTGCTTTGACCATCACATGAACGCCCAGGCAGTTATATTGACTTACATGACTTGACAAGGTACATTTAATTACTACAACTCAGCAATAGCTGCCTTCAATATTTTAGGCATCTTGACGTGCATTTCCGTTGAAATTATACAAAAGAAGCATATTAACCTTTTTTGGGTAATTGACATATTTTCATATTTAAACACTGATTAATAATTCATATTACAACTTTATTATCTGTGTTAAAATGATATAGCAAAGCTGTTATATTGTTAAAGTAAGAGACGGCAAGATTTGCGATACACAAATATTTGGTACATATTAATAATGACCATATAAACTTTGAATTCAAAACAGTGATCTCAATTCAGAGGAATCAATGTTTCCCAGATGGTGGTTATGAGTAAATGTTAATTCCGATCCTAGTTTTCTGACATTAATGAATAATTAAGAAATAAACACCTTAAGACGATGATATTGGTTTACATGTAAAAGTTGCTTAAGTCATTTTTTTCTAGCCATTACCGTATACAAATTTACGTTTTTATTCAAATAAAATATGTTTTATATTTTTCATAGATACACAAGTTGATACTATTATATCTAATCACAATCCATCTTAGCCTCTGGATTGCTTAAACATACAGGATTGGGCAAAAGTCTGGAATATAATAACTCCTGAACTACTGGCCAGAATTTTCTACAAATTAGTTTTTTTTTGTGTCTGATATTGTCACCCACATCTACTTGTATTTCACTGATTTGTTGCCTGACCAGGTGAAGGCCCACGGAGGAAGTCGTAACAATTTTAAATAGAAGCCTATACTGTATTACACCTCATTTTAAAGGTATTTTTAATAAAACACAACGATGCAAAGCCAGTTACAAAGACTTGACCCAGTCAAAAGTTACAGCTTTTCAAAGTTTTCAATATTTAATTAGTTTAAAACAGCTTGCTTAGTTTTGTTGATTTTGAATCAGTTGTCTGATTTAATATCAATCACGCATACAAATTTAAATTGAAAAATGTGGACAACAATGAAACACGTGTTTGAAACTAAATAAGACAGCTGATTAAAATTCATCAAAACAAAGCCAACTGATTTATTAAACTTATCAAATATATAAAACTTTGAGAAGCTGTAATTTTTGACTGGGTCAAGTCTTTGTAACTGGCGTTGCATTGTTGTATTTTATTGGAAAATACCTTTGAAATGATGAGTAACTCGGTATACGCCTCAATCTAAAAATTTTACGACTTCCTCCGTGGGCCGTCCCCTAGTTATACAAAAAATCAGTAAATTACGTGTAGATGCTGGTTACAATATCAAATACAAAAACACTATTTTTTTAAATTCCGGCTAGTAGTTCAGGAGTTTTTAACTATATTCCAGACTTTTGCCCAACCCGGTATATGTATTACTGACTTACCATAGTAATCCTAGTTTTCTATTTTTTATTCTAAAATCTATTTCGGATCCAAAGATCCATCATCAGTAGAAGTATTCATCCAGGGTATTTCGTTGATGGTGTAGATACATAAAAATTGGCGTATGTAATACTTAAAACACTTAACACAATCTTAAAACATGCATTTACAACTCAAACTATAGTTTGAAATTTAAGCTATCATGGGGTAACCTCTCTTTAAAAATCCATTTTAGGATAAAAAATAGAAAATTAAGATTGCTAAGGTAAGACAGTGTTACATAATATCTAACAATTGCGTAAAACGCTACAACAGCTGTTATTTAATGTAACGACAAAAGCATATAAAAAGGTTTACTGCCAAGACAGTTTTAACGACTAAAGTTTTCCAATTTCCCACCGATATTAAGATATCTTCATAAAGGCATTTTCTCAAGCCAGTGACCTCACTTGCATAAATGTCCTTTCTTACAATTTCAACAGAATTGCAAAAAAACCACAAATTATATGGATTAGTTATTTATGTTAGAAAATGTATTGCATTATTTGTTATCGAAGTCTGAAAACAAGAGCTACTTTATTATTTAATAAAACTAGTTCAACTAGTTTAATTACCTAGTTCTATAGACTATGGATATTAGGTTTTTTTATTTGAAGTCCGTTGCTGAAACAACTAAATATGCGCCAAAGAAATGCGTTAGGTTTCAAATGCAATTAGCTTTCGATACCATAACGGAAATAACAAAACAAATATTGTCATCTTTAGTATAGCCTGTCGTCGGCGGACCTCTCCACTATAATGTAGGACCTTGGTTTCCGCGGTTCGCCATCCTTTACTGCGACATTACAGCGGACAGCGGACAGTCATCAACGACGCGCTAAATTGAAGATAAATATTGTCTTACAGGGCCACAGATTTTCAAACAAAAAACATCGGTTTGTTATAATCGTTTTATAAAAGTAATAAGATTTAAAATATGTATTGTCAAGTGGAGTTCGGCTAACTAAGAAATATTACGAGAAAAAAGTAAAACTTGAAAAAAGAAGCCAATAATTGTTTAGTTGGACATTAAAAATAACTTATTTCTTCAACCCTCTTAACGATTTCTGAAAAAAAAAAAAAAAATTTATTAACCAAGCTATACTTATTCGGATGGATTATAAGAAACAAGCTAACCGCGGTGGATTTGTTCAACTCAAATTATACTGCTCTGATGCCATAACTCAACAATCAGGTTAGACGGTCAGTTGCTGATACTGAATATTTAACCTAGCTTTAATTTATTTACGCTGAAGCACTGATTTTGCGAAACCATCAGTTATACTGCATTTGTTTACTCTATATTGCGTAGGAGTTTTATATGAAAATATTCAAATAAGTACTTTCAACGGCAATTCAATTGGGAAACACAAGGAAATTTCATGAAACAATTTAAAAAAAATCAACCGACTAGAATCATTATAGGTTTCCTTCGAACGCATTCTTGGATGCCAACAAAAAGGTCCAAATCGCTTGAAACTATGTTTTACAGCCATTGAATGCGGTTGATAGTACTGTCCACCTCGTATTAGGCGCCCACTTGACGTCGGCTGGAGAGAGCTCTCGATCTCGTCCCAGGAGAGCATCGTGGACAAACCTCACTTATATGAAGAGATTTAGATATGAGGAGTTTGTAGCTATGTTAACAAGATTCTACTTTCCTACTAATCTAAAACACAACTATCAAACTAATAAACCTAACAAATAAGGTACATTAATAAAATCATTCAATAGGGATAGAAAACATTAATATAATCCTAAGGAGTATGCTTAATCTATGATATAATATAGTTAAATGGTCTACATGTTACCGTTTTCAACCCAAAGTTATTAAATAATGTAATCATACTTAATATATTAATGTAGGTGTTAAATACATAAAACTTTACAAAAAAATTTAGAAAATAGAATACTTATTAAATAAAATTGTATTTAAAATATCTTCGTTGTACAAGCAACTGAAGCCGTTGGATAGTCAACTGTTGACATAGAATCTGTAAGAAAGTAGTAAGATTAATTTAAGTCAAGCCATTTTTTATAAAACGTAATTCAGACTTGTAACTAGTTTGGTAAAGACCAGTTTTAAGGTTGTCCTGGGACTGTTTAAGTATGATCACTGTTAGTACAAAGAAATTATTTAAGTTATTTTTTTATATGTTTATGTTTTTTTTTCAATAAGCAAAGTAAATTGTTAATACAGATCAGAATTATGAAACAAATACACAGTATATTTTAACTAACGTTTAGTAAAATATATATGATGTTTAAAGCATAGCCTTTAAAGTGGTTTGTTTTCCCTGGGAACTACTTTATTTACATTACTATCAGTAATATTAATGAAAACTCTTTGTTTATAGATTACAGTTTTAAGACAATGTATTTATTTTGACGGATCAGTGTTCCTATTACGTTGCAGGCTTACCTGGATTTTCGTATCAGCAGAACATAAAAGCCAATCTCGAGGAGATTTCGAAAGAAAATAGAGCACTTTATGATATAGGAAAACTGAAATGACAAGTTGTTATTTAAAAAATAATGAAAATATATTCCTTAATAAATCCAAATATAAATGTAATCTTAGGATGTAAGCTCAGGGTGAAACAGTTTACTAATGACGCATATGTCAGTTTCGGCTAATAATTGATGATCGCGTTATATTTAAATTCAGTGTTAATCTGTTCCATTGGTTACTGTCAATAACGCTGATATTATTTGTTATTAGAATTAATAGTCATGCCAAGAATTTGATATTCGGACTTCCAGCTGGTATTTCTAAATAATGAAAAAACTGTTTAAATGAACTAACCCGTAATGGCAACGTTAAACTAATCCCACAGAGAAAACTACTCGAAGGGAGAATGGCGATATTGGGGTTGATAGATTTCGCTACCAAAATATATTGCGAGAATTCCTACATACGGTACGTCTTTTAAAATTTATAAGCTTGTCGGTTTTCGGTTTCCAAACAATTTGTAACCAACATTTCCAAAATAAATTCATCATCTACATAAATAGTAAAATATGTTAATGAGTGCAAAATATAAGGCAGCAAATCACCGCAAAACATAAGTCGTTTGCATTTTACGCTCACAAGCCGGTAAGTCCGAGTTCATAGTTCTTTATAAGTAAAACTTTAATTAGGATACTATTTAACGATTTATGGACTAAGATAGACATAAAAAGTTGTAAAAATACGACTAGGTTGTTTTACAAAAATAAAATAAGAACAATGACATCTAAATATTTTTCCTTAATAAATTCGTATTGGCATTATGAAAATGAAGGAGTTTTCACAGTTTTAACTCTGAACGTCCCTATATTCCAGTTAAATCTAATATTACCAGTTACCAGCCTGTACTAAATAATTATTTTTATCATTTATTTTTAGTGAATTTCCTATGGAAAGTGAACTATTAACATGACCCGCACGGTGAAACTTAAGCCCGGGACCACCATAGAAGTTCCCAACGTGACCCCCTGAACACGTTTTGGGGGGTCATTCAAAATTGTATATATATATACTAACACATTAAAATAGATATAAGTTATGGAAAAGAAGTTTTTCGAATTTTTTTATAATACAAAAAGTTTCAAGTAATAAAGAAGAAAGAATGAAATTTGAACAGTAAATAAATAAAAATTAAAACATATTTTACATCTGACTTTTAAAATCTAAAACATGTGATTTTAGGTACAGGTAAAAATATATATTTTAAAATTCGTGTATGTGTGTGTGTTTGCACTGTAGCGGTCACATTTTTTGTCCGATTTTACTTCAAATTTGGTAGGGACGTTCCTTTCTATAGTAAGTGGACAAGTTTTTTGGGCAAAACAATTGGAAAATTGTAAACCCCTTTTTTGGGGATTAATCTTTCAAATATTGAGTTGTTGGGCTCAAAAGGAGTCAGAAAAGCCCCGGATGTAAAATTAATGCATGTAAAAATATTAGAATTAGTGAGGCGAAACCTTTAAGCCCTCTCTCGTCATTCTAGCATAACTATTTACTACGTCTTTAATGTTAAAAGTACACCAAACCCGTTCAATGGCATCCGGTTGTTTCACTACAATCAATAGTTATTTGGAAAGACAACTTTTACTTACTTAATATAAAAAAAGGCACAACTATATTCAAAACTGTACATGAAATACTTCGGTGTTAATCGCACACATTATACAGGTTTTACACGATTTATAGTGCTATTTCCAGTGATAATTATTTTCCCTTTGATATCCAAAGATTTGTTTCATTAGTGGTTAACTAATTTCCACGTGAAATTGTTGTTTGTTTTAGATAACGTGGGTGATTAATTAATTAATATAGGTAATGTGATACATTTTTATTTAATTTTACAAACACGAATGGTTAATGTGATTATTTTTTAGGGTGATTCCTGTTTTTAATAAAAACTACTTTTAAATCAATAAAGAATCTTAAGGGTTAAATTGGGGTTGGACACAGTTTTTCCTTTATCTATTAAAAATTTTGAAAAGTGAGTGTTTGGTTCTACTTCCCACTTACTGCTTACAGCAATATCATCTCGTAAACCTTCTCCAGGCACGAGACCGGTAATTTGATCAATTAAAGTAGGTCTTCAATATGGTAAAGAAGTCAATGACCTAGGCTCAAGAGTAAGGAATTGAGCCAGATGAGAAAGATCATATTTCTAAAGAATACAGACCAATCTTCTGCATGAAGAAGCAGAAACATGATTAAATATTCTGTTAAAATGTTTAGCTGTATTTTTGAAACTCATAATAAAGATGGATTGTAATTTATTTTTTGATTTATTTGGACTTTACCTATCGCTTCTAGTGTTTAAAACTACACTACGTTTAGTCGAGTGCGCGATCTGGTGGTGGATTGACGTGAGAGTGAGGTTTCCCGTGTTTGCCGTCAGCTTGGAGGCAACGATGCAGAACAGGTAATGTATTGTCAGTTTTTCTATTTGTTCGTGTATATAAATGTTGTGTTAGTGTATTGTATTTGATTTTTTGTTTATGTATTTGTTATTTTTTGTGTTAGTGTGATTAAAATGTAAAAGAAAAAGATTAATAAAATCAAAAAAATTATATTAGTTAGGTGTAATAACTTGATATTTATATGTAAGTATGGTTCACTTGATAACGGGAGGAGTTTCCTTACCTCCCGAAACGTAGTGTAGTTTTAAACACTAGAAGCGATAGGTAAAGTCCAAATAAATCAAAAAATCAAAATGTTTAGGTTTGTATAGTCGGAATATTACTCTAATACACACTTTTTGATTTATGTAATAATATAATCCAAATAAATATATAAAATGAAGGTAACTGATTTATATTACCTCAATAATATAACTAAAAAGAATTGTTTTGTTAAAGACAAATGTGTTGAGTTTATCCTGTTAGCTAATAGAATTTATAAGTTAAGTAACACATTATGTATCTTTTTCCGGTACAACCATTTTATAATTATTATCATGCATTACATTCTCAAGAGTTTTTACGAAAGATTAATACATAGTAATATTAGTTAAACTTAATTAATAGTACAAAGAGTAACAATAAACATAAGATAAAATACCTTTAATGACAGTGAATATAATGCCGTTATAAACAACATTAAAATTATAAGTAGGTAATAACTTGAGCATACTTTACACAGTTGTGTTACATTTTTATCACTTATTAAGATACAATTTTAACTAGATGGATTATATATAAAATAAACTAATGATTAACAGGAATAGAACAATATATAATAAGTTTCAGGCAGTAAGAATATAAATACAGCAACTCAACGTAAGGCTCCAACCAGGTGCCTAACACTCTACTCACTTGCAGAAAAAATGTCCACGTAAGGTGAAAGAACATTTCCTAGCTTCTAAATGCGAGCCATAGTTAACTGCTGGGCATAGCTGTTGCTTTATTGCCTTCGTGTAAACAGGTCTCTGAATGTCGTGGCAGATAGAACGTGGAAGCAGATTCTGTCAAGTAGATTAGGGGAATCAACGACTGCATTAACCAGCGTGTATAAGACAACATCTTGGACACCACGTCTGGTTTATAAACTACTTAGATTCACCATGTCGGATACCACACTCAATGGGACCTCAAGATACCGGTAGCCAACTCGGGAACCAGTTTCGAAAATTTATTCTGGATCCTGTAAAGTCAATATCGAAGAGTTACTTGATGAAAATGCCATACCACTAAGCAATACTCAAACAAAGGTCTCATATTACAGATGAAATTATGTTTTCAGAGTTTAAAGAACTATTAGCTGCAGTGCCCTGATTCAGCCGAACTCATTTTAGCGAGTTTCCCCTTTAGAGAAAAAGCTATTACCGTAGGTCTCATGGTAAGACTTAGGCCCTTATAACTTTCTATTTTGAGGTCCCCATTTACCAAAAATACCATTCGTTGAAATTTTTATATATGCATGTACATATATATATGTGTGTGTGTGTGTGTGTGTGTGTGTGTGTGTGTGTGTGTGTGTGTGTGTGTGTGTGTGTGTGTGTGTGTGTGTGTATGTGTGCGCGTAAGTACGATAACTCTCGTAAAAAAGGTTCGATGTTAATGGAATTTGGTACAAATGTGTGAAGTACCATTTATTTGAACGATCGAAAACCAGACGAATTGCACTATCCGAAGGGGGGTTTTGGGGGGGGGTTTGTACTCCAAAAATTTTTTTCGGTTTCCACATGTAATTTTTATTTAAATAAAATTTTATTTTTACCATTGAATTCAGCATAATAAAATCATTTGGTATTTTGATCATTGTTCTACGTTAATTGGTTACTGAGATATTAAAAGTGCTAAACACAGTACGTTGTCTAATGTTATTCTTATGGGTAAACAGAAAAATTGTATATCTCGCTTATTTATGAACATAAACTGACGAAATTTGGCATATGGCTTCATCTGGTTGTGGTTTATTGTTGTTTGCACAAAAAACAATAGTTCGCCTATTATTCCCGTATCAGCAAACCTAGGTACTTGGTCCCCATGTTATTCTTAGGTGTAAGTTATAATTAAAACGTTATATATCACTTATTTATGAATGTATATACATGAAACTTGGTATGTGACTTCACTAGGATGAGTTATATTGATATTTGCATAAAACACCATTATTTTGTGTTCCTTGTTCCAGCAAACCTGCGTACTCATCCCCAGTGTTATTCTTATATAGAATAATTAATATTTTAAATATCGCTTGTTTGTGAATATATTTCTTATTAATCCTGTTAAGTTTTTTAATGTGTTATGTTATATATTCATTGGAAATTCGCTGAGGATGCAGGTTTGCTACGACGGGGGTATTATTTATTGGCATGTAAAACTACATGGTCACCTTCTTCTACTGGCTACTCGTAACTTTTACATCAATTGTATCTTGTAATTTCAGAATATAACAAATAGTTGGGTGTAACGTGCATTCAAACCTTCATACAAAACGTAACAAATAATATGATACTTCGTTTTTGCGTGTAGTTGTACTATCTCAAATAATGAAGCCCTAAACAAATCATCACCAGAACCAAAATTAAGATACAACGTACACTATTTGGAAGGAGTATATTTCAAATGGATAGGCTAACAAGAATCGGTCTATGTTTTATTATATTGTATCATCTTACTACGAATATAAAACTCAATTGGTCGATAATTAGATGAAACGACAACAGTTGAAAAACAGACAACGAGACATTCACGAACTATACATTATTCATTTCGATTCAACTATAATGTATTAAGAAATGTCAGTTTATTTGTACGTGCAAGTGATGATATTTTGACCCTGACTATGTAGGTCAGACTGCGCGGCTATAGACCAGTGCCACAATCCTGCTACATTAATTACACCAAACATACCGGGGTCACCTTGTTCATTAGAGCGAAACAGTTTCAGTGGTTTACTAGCTTTGTTTGAGCACAAATTAAAATCGATTGTATTTATTAATTAAAGAATTGGATTGTTTGACTGTTGTATTTTAAGCTTTCCAGTTATCAAGCTATATTATTATATAATTAACTCTTTTTATCTAAATTCAATATTTATAGGACGTACGGTAAAATGTTAATGTTCAGAAACCCGTCAAAATAAGTTACTAGAGTGTATGAAAATAACTCTGTTAAGTTAGTTGGTGTGAATTTGAGGGTTTATTTTTGTGAACCTCTAAAACCTAATGCATTTACTAGGTTTAGCTGAAATTAAAGTGATGACTTGAATTAATTTTTCTTTCACGAAAAGAATAATAGTTCAACAAGCTACGAAGTGATTGCACTTTTATGTAATATGATTTATTAACCGTAATATCAGTAAAAACTAATGCAAAGGCCCTGCAAATGCATTAAGATTGGCATTATTGGGTTTTCATTATATTACTAAAAGAGTGTATATTTAAAGCTTTTTGACTGTAACTATCGCATCAAATTTAATAATAATCTTATGTACCAACTTTAAATTAAAACCTCATCAAATGAATAAGCCTGTACAAAGCTAGATATACTGTAAAATTTCAAAAATAAACTTTCAATTTAAATTAACTAACACATATAACAGTCCCAAATTAAAAATATCGTTTTTCATGGAAGAGTTCACTAACTATATACCTTAGTTTACTTTTCATCAGGTAATAATATGTATATGAACATTAACATAAGAAACTAATAAGGTCAAAATAAGGTCTCATATAGAATTATATGTGAAAATCTAAAAATGAATTTAATAATTAAGGTACATAACTAATATTAATGATATTATACAGTTGTAATATAACTACATGCACTTTGATTTATTAAAGACTTACTAAAAGCGCAAATAGTACCAAGAGATGTTATGGACAGAAAAACTTGTATAAACAATGTAGACATGTAAGTGGGTCGAAATGTCCGAGATAGAGGCACAGAAGAAAAAAATAATTCATGGAGAAAATAAATTATGAAAGACGTATGAGATAAATGATGTAAAAATTCTTTGCGTGATCCTTCTGGGTCCATTCAACATAAGTAAGTACGTGTTCTCTGATTAATATTTACTTCTAAACAACTCATTTAGAGTTGCAAAAAGGCACAGACATAAGTTAAACCTAACAAAAATACTGGGAACGTCAGCTTACTACATCAAATATTGACCAAATCATGCAAAAAAAAAAAATGAAACCAATAATTTACCAAGAAAATTATAAATCTAGCTAGTTTTATTCCTTGTTCCACGAATGATTCGTACAGAATAAGTGTTTGAAGAATGAAATCCATAAATTCAAACACGCATCCCGATATAAGTACAAAACAGTCTGATATAAGTATCATCATGTTTGTAGGGCTGTTAAAGTCTCGAACAAGAGGTTGTCTATACGAGGGAACTTGGGTCTCTGCTACATATAACGCTTTGAAGTTCAAGTAAAGCAAAGCAAAGCTTATAGTACGTAAAATATTAATCATCTTATGGTTAAACTTTTTTAAATTAAATAACTCAAATTCAAAACACAACACTTCTGATTTTTTTTAAGAAAGTGAACATTTGTATTCAAGAAAAATGCTAGTTGTTAATCAAGAGGTAATATATTAATTTACTTGTCCAGCTTTATACATTCTTAATACAGTTTTCATAGACAGTTTTTAAAGTTTGTATGTGGTTAAGGCTACTACACCAAATTTATTGTATATATATGTTGAAAAGTATAAATGAATTACAAAAGTAGCACCTTAAAAGGTTCCTAAGATAAAATTTGAGTAAAAACAAACTGCTAAAACAAAAATATGGAAACCAATATTTTAAATCCATGATTATTGGACACCTTTTTTCATTTTGATACACTGAAAGAAATGCATTCAACTATATTCTGGTAAAATGGAATATAGTTAATTTAACTATAAAATAGTTATCCCAACTATAATGTATAGTTAAAACAACAAAACATACTATTTAAATAACTATATGCAGATGGTTAAAGGATGGTTAAATTAACAATACTATAGTTAATATAACCAGAATAATATAATAGGAATAACAATTTATCTATGGTTAATTTAATAAGACACTACAAATAAATATAGTTGATTTAACTATTTTGTTAAGTTAAATCAATACTACTACAAGTTGTTTTTACCATATTTATATTCAGAACAACCATACAGCATGCTTCAATTAACAATATTTTAACGGCAGCACCTCGTGGCAGTTGGACGACCTGGACAGACTTCGCGCCAATCTCAATTTGTTGTTGTCTGTAGGGTTGAGGTTATGGGCTGTCGGATACAGTCATTCATTACATTTGGAACGTTATTAGAGACTCATTATGTAAAAACCTAAACTTTCTGTAATAAAGTTCCTTTGATTTATTAAATTTATATCTTGACGGTCCTACTTGTTTCTTTGTAAACTCAGTTTTTGGCAAAGTGATTACATGAGGTATACGTTGTAAACACTATGATAAAAATACACCGTTGCAGCAAACCTTCGTACTCAGCGAATTTCAAATCCTACTTCACTACGTCATAAAGCCACTTGCCAACTTTCATCAAAGCATATTCATAAACAAGCGAGATATGACATTTTTTCTCCATGAGAAAAGCATTGGGATTGAGTATGCATGGATTGCTGCATCAGGGACCACAAAACTCGGGTTTTTATGCAAATACCAATGTATCACCACTAGATGAAGCAACATGCCATGTTTTACTAAGTTATATCCATAAACAATAAGAATAGCACTTTCAATATCTCGGTAACCAATTGACGTAGAGCGATGATAAAAATACCAAATTGTTTGGTCTTTTAAGCTGGATTTAATGGTTTAAACCAAAATTTGGGTTTAAAAATAATTATGTAAAAAGTTAAAAAAAACAGTTTTGGGGCACATAACACCCCCAGATCTCCCCTTAAAATAGAGCGACCTGTCTCGTTCTAGAACTCATGAAAATAGATGCTGCCTTACTCGTTTGTAACAAATTTCATCAAGAAAGGAGCATTTTTAAGAAAGTTATCGTGCCTACAGACACACATATATAAACATATATATTAATTTGAACGAATGGTGTTTTTGGCATCTGGGGGCCTCAAAACGAAAAATTATCATGGTCCCGGACCTAGGTCTCACCATGCCGACTATGTTAATAGCTGTAAGGTAAATTCGCTAAAACGGAATATATCAAATAAAAATAGCTGAAGAAATTACAGAATGTAATAAAATACGTCCTAAAACAATTAAACATACGTATTAAACTTACACTGTATTTACATACCGGAATGTAAACGTGCATAAAAGATAGTACAAGACAAACGAAGGGAAGCAAGGGAATGGTGCCTGTAGGCCTTCCATATTTTGTATACGACTACCATCTGGTATGCGAATACGGTTTGCAGTGTGTACATATAGTCTTAAACGTTGTAAGTCGTATTTTATTACATCCTGTAGAACACGAATGTAGTTGTTTACAGCAACTTTTTTTGTGTAGTTGGCTATAGCAATTTGCGAATAAGTGTAAATCCAAGTTCAAAATAACCGTATAAAAAGCTTCTCATTAAAGGCCTATGAAAGGGCCTTTGATTTTTGTCTACGTATGGAACACATTTACTTTAAAGCTTTTATTCTACTCTGAATAAATACCTCTAGTTTAGACACAACGAAAGTAAACAAAAGGGCTATACAAATTACAACTGCATCATACCTTTGATCTAAGTTTGATCATTGAACACACAATACGACAGAAAAGATAACTGAGTTTGCAGGTAATAAAATTGTGATTTAAAACGCTATAATGTTAAATATTAGTATAATTAAACACACATTTATGTATCCTTAAAATGGAATATCTTCAGATTACCATTACAAAAACTGGTATGTATATAACCGTAATACGTTACGACGTTACGACACAAATGGACACCGACTACTGAGCTCTCACTGCAACACTGAATGTTTCCGGGCTAATTACACTTTGACAATAGTTGGACGTTGACTAATGTATTTGGTTTGTTGGCAACAGAATCGTAGATATTGCCAGAAGCAAAACCCACAGTAGTTACAAATATCTTTATTATCCTAAATAATACAGTTTATTTTTTATTTTGTGTATGATTTGAACAAAATTAACAATGATCAAAACGTTTATTCCAACTAAGTTACAGCTTGTACAATTTCACTTATACATAAAATAATTTCACTTTTATAATAAAATTATTACTAAAATCTATACTACTGTAGAAAAAATAATATAAAATTTACAATAAGCTATCGTAATAGAAATATATAAAAAATGGTCATGTGAATCAGCAGACATAAACAACAAAGGCCTATGCATCTGCTGCGTTGCTGTGAAATAATAAAAATATTATTAGTGAATTTCCTATGGAAAGTGAACTATTAGCATGACCCGCACGGCGAAACTTAAGCCCGGGACCACCATAGAAGTTCCTAACGTGACCCCCTGAACACGTTTTGGGGGGTCGTTCAAAATTGTATATATATATAGATGTATATATATGTAAACAATCGGAAAACTCTAAACCCCTTTTTTGGGAATTAATCTTTAAAATTTTGAGTTTTTGGGCCCAAAAAGGGTTAGAAAAGCCCCCGATGTAAAATTAATGTATGTAATAAGATGTATATTAGTGATGCGAATGTTTTAAGCTCTCTCTCGTCATTATATCACCATTTTTTACAGAGTTATTAAGGAAAATGTATAACGACTAAACACAGTACGTTGTCTTATGGGGGTTTTACATTATAAAAACCTGTTATAAATTTTTTGGCTTACTTTTATCGTCCCCAGCCACCTCACGCCTACTTTCAAGCCTGACTGGACCCTCTCCTAATCTTGTAATGCGCAAAATTGTATTCCCAGCATTGCAGGTAAATGAAACCAGGAGCATCAAAAGAGCCAAAAAATCAATGTTTTCAGATTTCAATAAAAATTGGAATAACTGTTTGTATTTACACTGATTTTGAGTTTTAAAAGTTTTTTATGTGGAAATTCACTTCCCTCACGTCAGCGTGCTGCGTGCGAACTCGTCTTTATATTTTAATATTTTATTAATAAATAATAAAATATTGACCTTCTTATTGCTTAAATAAGTAATTTATTAAATTTGGAATAATTTCGTTTTAAAACGTGTAAAAATAATTAACGTGAGAAAAAAATATATAAATGTTTTTAAAATAAATTTGGAATAATTAGATTTACTTTTACCGAGCTTTTGATTTAATGGGTATACCGAAGGTGCCAATTAGGTATAAACATTGTTTAAATTTCGGGTTATACATAACCAACCAATTGAGATGATTTTACTCCAGGATTTAATAAATACAATCTGACATCGTTGAACTTAATATGGTTTACTAATGGTGAAAAATGTATAAATTATAAAATCAAATGACCCTTAGCTATATCAGCTACTGTATGATAAAATATAATGGTTTGGTCTTACTTTATTTGGTGTCTGGCCAACTGGGATGGAGAGATCTACGTAATTATCTACGTCATTCCAGTTATATGGTCACACCAACTCTAACGTATTTTAAAGTCTCACCGTCTAGTTTGAAATGACAGTGTTGCCACCATACCACTATACTAAAATAAAATTTACTCCCTTGGTTGTTAATACCTTTAACATAATTATACGTAATTAAATATTTTGTATAAAACAACATATCAGTATAAATTATCCGCCTCTTACAAGAAAATATTTAATTACTTAACTAAAATCAAAAATACATATCAAATAATACAAATCAATCATCGCTTGTTGAAATAAATAAATCCATCTCGAGTCAAAGTATAAATCTAAACTATTCACATTCAAATCCGGGAGATTTCCTGCGCGGCAACATGATTGGGGTCACGTAACTAGTTCGTTGCTTCGCCAACAGATGGCATGGAGAATACCGTTCAGAGCATTTGACAAGTCTAACAATGGGTTCAATTTATAATTATCCATAAATACAATGTTTTAACTTTGCTCCAATTCTCATCTCCGCATAAATTGAATTAGGTTGTCATTTCTTACAAATAATTACAAAACAATTTATATTTTAAATCATTCAAAATAAATATTTACAAGAATTTCATTTTCAAAAAGGAACATTATTTTCTCCAAAAATAGACGGTCAATGACTCATGGCAATTCCAATAAACAAACTCTTACTTGTTTCGTTGGGTTTAGTCAGTCGTCTCTCGGACTTTGTGGAGTGTGCATGTTGTGTGTGTTTAGTGCGTTTTTTGTGTGTGTTTTCCTTTGTGCGTCGTGTGATATAATTGTGTTTTGTGTTGAAGTGGAGTGTAACCTTTAATCATTTGCTCTCCCATTTATCTCATTCATCAGACCTTTCGCTCACATTTATTCTCAGAATCACCAAACCTTCCGTTATCATTTATTACCGTTTCATATTTGCTTCTAAAACCAACGTTAAAATAAAAACATGTTACTTAACTATATTAAATTTAATTTTGCCGTCCATATTAGCGAATATAAGTTCCTTGACTTAAATCTGCGTTTTCTCAAGTTTGTTTTAATTATATACAAAACAAATCTCCTTTTTTACCTCGTTAAACTGGTTTTAAAATACCTAATACATTTATTTATCCGTATTTAAAAATTTCTTTTATCTACTAAACATGTACACTTTAGCTGCGAAATAGCTTTAAATCGATTATGTGCACTTTCTTGACATCTGAAAAACTTTCAATATTTTGCACTAACACTGTTACGTCGGTGATGGAATACAATATTCTGTATGGACAAGTGTATTTGATGGCTAGTTTTTTTTTATTTGTTAATTTTCTTGCTTAAAAAGTGTGTGTTGATGAGGACTGCGTAGCCAATCTTGTAGGGGTGTCTTGACTTGGGATCTTGATATTTAAGACGCTTCCGGTTAGCTTGAATATTTTTCTTCACGTTAATTAACGCCTTTTTCAAATTGTCTCGCTTGTCGTCTACACTAATCTCGTTGGATATGAAGTCTTGGAGGTTCTAAATATATGACAATGCATTGTTACAATCGTGAAAGAACATTAATTTAAACGCTGTAGTTCCGGTGGATGAATTTCGGGCTGTGTTAAGACATATTTGTATATTGCCTATTTCTTGGTCCCAATAAGTTTGATTTTGGTTGTAAAAACAACGTAATAGAGTCGATGCGTCACGTATGAATCTTTCTGATTTATTCCCATTTGCTCTGTATGCTGCTATTCTCCTGTGCTGAATTTAATTTTTAAATAAATAACTTTTAAATTCCTTGGAAGTGAAGTATGAGGCGTTATCAGAGACAATTATTTGGGGTGTAGAGAATTCAGAAAATGTATTTTGGAATTTCTGAATAATTAATCGAGAATTGCATTCTCTCAATTCATGTATCCAAAAAAATCGGGTAAATCCGTCCACAACTATTAATAAATATTGGTTTCCGGATTTGCTTCGTGGTAATGGACCTAAAATATCAATGAAAATTGTATTCATAGCATGTTCAATCGGAATGGAGATTAATTTTCCCTCATATTTCTCTGGGCGGTTTTAGATATTTGACATATTTTACAAGTCTTAACTTTTTCTTTCACTATAGTATCTAAATGGGGATTATAAAAATATTCTTTGATTTTAGCTTGGGTTCGTGCTAAGCCTAAGTGTCCACCAAATATGGTATTATGATAAAATGTATATACCATGTTTATTAATCGTGTTGGTAAATAAATTCGAGATTTACCCTTGCCATTATTATACATTAATAATTCTTTGTTTAAGAAGAAACAATCTTGATTGGTTTTATTATTTACACTGTCAATTATTTTAATGCAATCAGCGTCTTCGTTCTGATGTTTTTGCAGGTCCGTGAATGTCATAGGTATTTCATTTATTAAGTTACAAAAATATCTGTCTTCCTTTTTCTGATGTTTCGTTGACTTAAAATTACTATATACAATATTTACATGTTCTTCCTTTTTCGGTGTTGTTAACAGACCTTTTAAAGTGTTGTTTAAATCGGGCGTTGTCTCCGGTGATTCACAATCTTCGGCGTTATCCTCTCCATACAATCTAGATAAAGAGTCGGCTATGACATTGTCAGCTCCTTTACAGTGTTCTATGGTAAATGGTAAATTTAGAAGTAGTTCAGTCCATCTCGATAACCAACCAATCTTCCGTTTTGAACTAATCAGGAAAGAAAGGGCTAAATTATCGGTAATTAATTTAAATGGCTGCACCTCTAGGAATTCGTGCCATTTTTCTATGCATAAAATAACGCTGTATGCTTCCTTCTCGTAAATACTATATTTCATTTCGGCATCCGTGAATTTTTTGGAGTAATAAGCTATCTGTAAAAGATCTCCTTGATCGTTAGCTTGTAAAAGTACACCAGCGGCTCCAAATTTTGATGCGTCACATTGAACTATAAATTGTTTATCGGCCAGTTGTAAGATGGGGGGTTTGAAATTTTTCTTTCAGTATTTCGAAAGCTTTTTGACAATCAGGTGACCACTTGAATTTTATGCCTTTCTTCTTTAGTGCGTGTAACGGAATACATATCTCCGCATACTTAGGTATGTATTTACTCCAATAAGAACACATCCCGGTAAATCGTTTAACCTCTCTTAGGTTCTTGGGTGTAGGAAAATTCTTAATATTTACCGTTCGGTCGGGATCAATAGTAACAGTATTGTTTTTTATAACATGTCCCAAAAAACTAATTTCTTTGCAGAAAAACTTTGCTTTGTTTACATTTACGGTAAGCTTGTGGTTTGATAATCTCTTAATTACCTCTTTGATATGCTCTAAGTGTGATTTCTTATCGGGGCTGTAGATCACAATATCATCGCAGAAATTTATTAAATATTCAAATTTTATGTCATGAAATATTTTATCCAGGTAGCTTGATAAAACTGAGCTGCCTACTTGTAATCCAAAAACACACCCTTTTCATTCTGTATTTCCCGAATATTGTACTAAAGGAGGTGATGTCGCGAGAATTCTCAGCGAGTGGGCATTGTAAAAAGGCTTTGTTGAGGTCAATAATAGTGAAATCGTTTCCACCTCGTAAATGCTGATACATATTTTGTAAGTCTCCGATTGGGTAATTAATTTGTACTAACTTTTTATTTAATTCAGCGTAATTCACTACTAATCGGTCCGATTTTGTTAAAAATGCCGGGCTGCTGTATTTACTTGTGGATGGTTCAATTATGTCCTGAGATAACCATTCTTCGATTATAGTTTTCATTTTTTGCAAGGCAGGTGGACTTAAATAATATGGACGAATACTAACAGGTTCATTATCTAATAAATGTAGTTTGACATGGAGATCAAGTGCTTCGCCGATTTTATCAGTGAAAACATCGGGGTATTGTTCAATAAGACACTCCACTTCGGCTGTCATTTCCGGTGTTCCAATCTTGATGTGATTTAGAGATAAATCTACTTTTTCCTCAACATGCATGCTTATCTTATTGCTAGGAGCAAACTTAAAAGAACAAATTTTACGCTGTAAGTCTAGATTCAGTCCTATTTTACTCATAAATGGTATACCTAAAATCATATCATAATGATTTTGTTCTATGACTAAAAATTTTCCATCCCATGTATACTTGTCAATCCTGATTTTAATTTCGCATTCTGACAATATGTTTATCTGACTATCGTTGGCGGCTAAAATCGTTCCAGACCAATTATTATTTTGCTTAACTAGCTGTCGGGTTGATAAGCTGTCAAAAAGATTTTTACTGATAAAATTCTTACTTGCGCCTGTGTCTAGTAAAGCATTTATACTTAACTGTTTATCTACTGACACTTTTATACAAGGTAATGTTTCCACTGTTTTACCCTTGACTTTAGTTAACTGAGGTGATTTGAATTTGTTCCAGCTTTTAACTAATTTACGAAGTTCGCCTTTAAATTCGTTTGTGTGATTCAGAGACTTTAAATTGTGGGTTGATTCGGTTTTCTTGGGAGTATAGTGATGAATTTCGGGTTGGACTATAACTCCCGAATTTATTAGTTTTTTTTGGTTCCTAGGTCTTTGGCGATGTTTTGCGATATGGCCCTTACGGTTACAATTATAACAAATTGGCTCTGGTAATGCATAACTGCGTTGTGTTGGTTGGGATCGGGGCAAATGACGAATATAACTTTGAGGGTTATAATTTGGGTTTTGCATTTGAGTAGTGGGACTTTGATATAGGTGATTTCTCATGTAATCATTGTATTGAACATTGTTTAAATTTATGCATAGTCTGTCAAGATCTTTAAAACATTGGGGATTACTTTCAAATACAAGTTTGTTTCGGATTTCAGGATTTATGCCATTTTTAATGAAGGCTACTAACTCGGTTTCAGTTAAATTAGATTGGAGAATTTGCTGATTTATTTTTATTTCATTGATATACAGTATATGAACAATGGTTCATGTGGTTTCTACGGTCTAAAAATAAAATCTTGTTTTAGTTTTTCTCTAAGGGTGATAGGTATGTAGGTAGTAATAATTTCATGATGCAGTTCATCCAGGGTTTGATGTGCTGATTTTGATTCTAGAATTTTGTTTAACAACGGGGGTGGAGTATAACCTGGTAGAATTTCATAAATTTGACCTTGAGTTAGATTAGTTTGGTTCCTTATTTCAGTTAAATTTCTTGAAAATGTCAGTAGTTCATTTATTTCGAGTCTGTTGCAAGTTGTGAATTTATTTAAATATATTTCCACTGGGTTTGATAATTTGTTAAATAAACTAAAGTTTTCTTGCGGGTATCTCTGGGTTTGTAATTCTGGTTTCTGCATAGGCCAAATATTTAACTCTTGGGGAGGTATAGATGAAGCAACATTCGTAGTGGGTTCCTTTTGAATAGGCGTAAATGTTTGCGCTGTGGGGGTTACAAATTGTTCCATTTTGGCGTTTTCTTCCTCTTCTTCAATAAGAGATTTATTGAGTTTTTCCTCAAATAAACTTAATTCCTCTTCTGAAATTTTACCTTTCATGATGTTAAATTTATCAATGCATCCTGAAATATTGGCAGACATATCTTGTAAGGCTTTACGGTAAGTTACATCAATTTTGCACTTATTTAGATTATTTATCCTTAACTGTAAGTGATTTAACTTAGCATTTATTTTTGCTACTTGTAGGTTAGAAGCGTTTTCTAGGCAATGTTCTTGTAACAACTCAAGTGAATTTAATTTAGTTTCGACCACGTCAATTTCAGTTTTTAATTCCAATTTTCCGGTTATATTTCGTACATCGGGAGAAATCTGGAGACATTTGCGATGTGGTTCCCGCAAGGCTTCCACGTTATCATTGCTTATATCTTGTCCTCTGGAGATAAGCTCATATGACAACTCGTCCTTCAAAAGATAATTTAAATTATAATTAGCCATTTCGGCTTGATTTAAAATTTCTTCATTTACTCAATGGAGGTTAGGTTTTGTATTTAGCAGAGTTGCGCAAAATATCTATACCGAAGGTGCCAATTAGGTATAAACATTGTTTAAATTTTGGGTTATACATAACCAACCAATTGAGATAATTTTACTCCATGATTTAATAAATATAATCTGACATTGTTGAACTTAATATGGTTTACTAATGGTGAAAAATGTATAAATTATAAAATCGAATGACCCTTAGCTATATCAGCTACAGTATAATAAAATATAATGGGTTGGTCTTACTTTATTTGGTGTTGGGCCAACTGGGATGGAATGATCTACGTAATTATCTACGTCATTCCAGTTATATGGTCACACCAACTCTAACGTATTTTAAAGTCTCACCGTCTAGTTTGAAATGACAGTGTTGCCACCATACCACTATACTAAAATAAAATTTACTCTCTTTGTTGGTATAGGTATTAACTATAACATAATTATACGTAATTAAATATTTTGTATAAAACAACATATCAGTATATGGGGACAGTGCGCGATTTAAGAAAGTTTCATATTAGCTGGACGAGCTCGGTAGCGGAGAAGCCGGTGAGAGTTAATCTGTATTTATTGTGTAACTTAAAATTCAAATGAATTAAATAGTGTTGGAAGCTTTAAAAACTCGTTCCTTATTCCAGGAAGGAGAGAAAAGATTGGAAAAACTGACACACTGACTGAGTTTTTCCACTGTCGTTCCTCAGGTTTACGACCTTTATCAAAGCAGTTTAATCCAGTTTAATTCAAAGGGACAGTAAATGTACTCTTTTAATTATATCGTCATTTAACATTTAATTCTAACACCTTGCTGGCTTGTTTCATATGAGAAGTAAAAAATATATATTTGTATAGAACAGTTTAACTCATGTGATAAACTATATTGCTTTAAGTAATATTTAAAAAATATAAAACAGTATATCTTGGATACCCTGTAGACAGTAAACAAACTTTTAAAAATACGCTAGACCAATTTACTTCACCATATTTGTGACACAGATATTTTTTTAAATAAAAAAGAGTTACTTTATCACTTCGAAATAATAACTTTGTTTTTGTATAAAAATAATTCGTTGTATTACTTGTAAATTGTACGTTAACTGTTTATTTGTTCTGCAATTTTATGACGTATAGGAAATTACACTTATTTAAAAACAGATTATTATATCAAAACATTATATCAGTTTTGTTTTGCTTTCATTGGGGCAAAATCTAGGTAAAATTATCCAAGAGAGGAAATACCATAATATATTTACGGGAGCAGAAAATACTGAGGCAAAATGTGTCCTAATTTAAGAAGACTAATGATGCAGCGAAGACTTAGGACCTTTGAAGCTTACGTTTTCTATAATCAAGCATATTTTACGTTTTGAAATTTAAAACGAAACAGCCCATTTGTTCAATAAATATATTAAGAAAAAGTGATTTTATTAAATTTAAAAATGTGATTTAATTACAATCTGTTTCACCTCGAATGTCCCAGTCCTTGTGTTCGTTCATAGTTTAAGATGTTTCGTTTTAAGGCGGTCCTACACTTCTCACGAACAGGCCTGAACATTCTCCCGAATGTTTACTGAACATACTGCCTCGTATGTTCCCGTATGTATTCTAAAGTTCGTGCAGCTCCCATACTTCTCGCGAACACTCCGAACATTCGGAGTTCGGCCGAATGTTCGGCCGTGTTCTCGAGAAGTGTTGGACCGCCTTTAGTGACGTCTGTTTTGTGCCATTTCCATCCGTGCCAAAGTTTATGATTAAAATTAGTTTACTTGTTTTTTTATTTACGGAAAACTCCAATTGACATAAATGTAATATTTTGTCCTCTTAAAATAATAAGTTTTATTATATCATTACTTTAATAACACAACAAAAACGTTCACTAAATTAACCCCGATTTAAAAATATCATCTTTTGCTACACAGTTTGATTCTGATAGACCATAATAATAGATGAAATAAAAAACCTGGAATTTTTAGTATAATCTTTCTCCTTTCTTGATCTATTGAAAATTACTATACAAACCAATAAAAACCGTTCATCTTAAAAGTAATTTATCTTAATTAGTTTTCCCAAGATCTCACCAAATTTATTGGTTTTCTCTATTCTATAAGATCACTAAAAAATTGATTAAACAATTTTTAAAATATAAAATAATTTAATTTTGCTATTAGATGTTATGGTATTGATATTATTTCTTTGATATTATGCTAGAACATTTAATTTAAAGTCTTTTGTATCAAGTTAAACCTCGGATGTATTGCATTTCAATATGTATTTAGTCAATGATGACAATATCAGTGTTCAAATTATAATATTTTTTCTTTTGGTTTAATCATTATTATTTAAAATCAACCAAGCACAAGGGTATAGTAAACTGCTGTGGAAAAATATTTCGGATATTACGGTTACGGGCAAGAAAAAAGATTATTTTCTAATTGAACATTTTTTGAAAGGGAAAGATGTGATTGGAGAGACATACATAATGCAGGCTGAAGATACGCTTAATGATTATTACATTAATGTCGGTGCCAAACTAGCCAGTGCTATTCCCCTGTGGCCGGGAGCTTGGCCGACGACAGGACCCACCAGCTGGACACCACCTTCCAGCTGAGACCCGTCAGTGAGGCCGAACTCGCACTGGTCATCGGGGTACTGAGAGGAGGTTTTGATAACATTCCCGCTCACATAATTAAAAATAATTTTGAATTAATCAAAGCTACTTTATTTCATATTTTAAATTTAAGCTTGGAGCAGGTAAATCAACCGGATAGCTTTAAAAGTGGAAAATTCATACCTATACAAAGGGGACGAAAATGATAAAAGCGTTAATTATAGACCGATTACCTTATCCAGTGTCATGGCAAAACTGATGGATAAATGTGTTAAAATACAGTTAGAAATGTATATCCTTAAAAATAGGTAACATAATTTACAAAAACCATTTTGGCTTCCGTCGTGACAGAAATATCAATGATGGTCTTTTCTCATTAATGAATGAGGTCCATAAATCCGTTGGAAGAAATAAGAAAAGCCTGCTTGTTTTTATCGACATAGTCAAAGCATTTGACACAGTTTGATCGCCGCTGCTTCTATCAAAACTAAATTACATTGGCATGACGGGACTTGCTTTTAATTTGATTAAAGATTATCTAATTGACAGATATCAAGCTGTTTCCATTCTCGATAAATATAGTAAGCGCATGAAGATTGATTTTGGAATCATCCAGGGAAGTACTTTTGTGCCTTTAATTCTTTTATCCATGTAAATAATATCGGAAATATAAATCTTCATAAGGGCCAACTCTTCTTATATGCGGACGAAACTCCAATCCTCTTTGAGGGAGACAGCTGGGAGGAAGTACATGACGTAGAGCAGCGTGGCCTGCTCGATATCGAGCAGTGGTTTGACCGAAATCGGCTCCATTTAAATCTACAAAAGACAAAATCCCTTGCCCTTTCACTTCGTGCCGATAGCGATCCTGATAATCATCAGCTTAGACTACATACTTGTGGTGGCCAGAATGTATGTGTTTCGTGTGGACGTCTAGAGTGAGTATCTCGTTATAGGTACTTGGGAGTCATAATTGATAACCGGCTGAAATAGACAGAGAATATCCAAAACCTTAGAACAAGACTCAGAAAATTTATTTTTCTGTTTCGCACGCTCGGACGAGTCCCACCCCCTAAAGTGTTAAAATGTGTTTATGCTGCCTATGTTCAATCTATTTTACAATACAGGATTATTGACTGGCGTGGAGCCTTGGCAGGTATCATTCAGCCATTAGCGATCACTCAAAAGGCCATTATTAAAGCTGCGTTGCAAACCCGTTAGATTCCCTACCAATCAACTTTTTGACGAGTTCAGAGTTTGCAATATTCCTCATCTTTATGTTAGAACATTAATAAGATACATTTGTTTAAATAGACTAACGATTTTTAACCATTCAACACATAATTATCAGACAAAATCTTCAGTCAACACCGGAATAGTTATCCCAAAATTAAACAAATCAATCAACGCAACAAGCCATTTTTATGTCACAAGTCTTCTTCTTTCTAAATTACCAGAACACTTAAAATTTACCAGACTGAGTAGTACCAATACTTACAAAGTATTGGTCAATAACTGGCTCATGAGTATATGGTAGTTTTGGCGTTGAGGCTTTTATAACATCAGTTTATCCTTAGCAGGTTAAAATAAATCACATGTTTTTTGTGTGGAATTGGATGATGCAATGAGGAGCGTATGTATATGTACATGTATGTATGAATGTGTGTATTTGTCTGAATGAGAGTATGCATGGGTGGGGTGAGGTTGCATATGAATATGATTGACGGACATGCGAGTGAGTATGAGCATGAGTATAAGTGTCCGGGTGTTGATGAGTCAATGCGTTGTCTATTGGCTCTAAAATGCATTAATGACAAAACGGTCAATGTTCAATGGTTCTTTATTCTTTTTTTTCTATGTACATATTTTTGGTCTCTATATGTTTAAACCACAAAAATTATTGTCTGGCATGTTTGTTGTGTTTTCGACATGTATTTTCTAATATTTGATCACTGTGTCTTATCTCATATCAGTTATAAAGTGCAAAGAAACATCATCAAGCATCAGTGCGACTGTGTTGTAAATTTATGTTATTTGTTTACAGATGGACTGATCAGAGACTCAATCCCCACCACAGGCCTCAAACACTGAAATAGTGCCACAGGCCCATGCGGGGATCACTTATTTCGAAAGTTGTATTGATGTATTCCCGTATGTAATATTTTAAAATAAAATTTGATTTTATTTTATTATTACCTAAACGCTTTTTTCATAGTTTTTCACTAATTATAATCATGTTATTTGTCGAACGGTAATATGTGTTATATTGTAATTATTTTACAAACGCTCGTCATATTTGTATTTGCTGTAAACCAGCGGTATGTCACCAATGTTTATTACAAGACATAAAATCAATAAAACCAATCCAGGATCGTAATCAGTCTAAAATAAACTAATCTAGTTATATTTTATAAATTTGTAATATTCAAGAATAAATTATTCAAGAGCCAATCAAAATCTATTGGCATACATTAAAATGGAAGACTGACGACTTTCTTGAAGTATTAATCAGCTTATATTGTCAGTAACGGTTACGAAGTGTTGCGTAACTCTTTTAAAGCTAACGAGATAATGTTTTCACTGTAAATCCTTGTTGTTGCAAGAGGATCTGTTACATTTACTTCGTTAGGAAATGTTTCTTTTTTGTATATAAAAAGAAACATAAATTCGTCCCAGTACAATTGTTACGTATTGTAAGTATTGAGTTTTATTGAAAATAATGCAAATTGGTCGTCATCAAAATAAAAATATTTAAAAAATTCATTAAGAATGGATTAGTTTTAAATTTCAATTAGAGAACAACGATTTTTCTCAAATATGCAGGGTATGAAATATTGCTAAAACTCAACTAATTTTGGAGTAAGAAGGATACACTTGTAGCCATACTGTGTCAGATTATGCTTGAAATAGTTCATTGAATGGTAACAGTTATAAAGTATTTTGTTAAACACACGTTTGGATAGTTACCCTACTACTTGCAGCTTGCTACTGTGCCAGTTATCGTTTGACTAATCGATAATATACCTAGTACCATTAAACATAATTTCAGTCGCCGAAAATTAACTCGTGACTGAACGTTTAATATTTGTTAATATTAAACTGTTCACTTTAAAATGACACATGAAAATATGCAGTTTAAATCAAATACATTAATACTACCATTGGTTTTTATATCCAATCCATTTTCGTACTAAAATCAAAATGTAAACATAATGTGTTATGAGAGAGGTGGTAATGGGTATAAGAGGTAAATATATTTACAAATATAAACATATAGTTGGAATTAAAACTTACGATGAGGCGATGAAATAAATTTCCATCACCTATCACGTGATTAATTATGTGCATTCAGCAGAAATGTGCTGAGGGTTAACTCAGAATAAGTAGTTAAACTGTAGCAATTAACAAACTTTGCGATTCGCTGAGTTGTGGTGTCACAGTGAGCAGAGAATAATTTACTAAACCTTTATACAAGTGTCAAATAACTAACCTTACATTATAAAAATTATAACAAGGTTAAATATTATTCTAGTTCAAGTAACATACCCGATACATATAAAAAGCAATTAACTCGTTTAATACGTGGGAAATATTATAAAAACAATTTTTCACCCTTTTTGGTTGAAATAAGTAAATGCCCTTAAGTAAGGAAACCACTACACCTTGTAAATGACGTCACTTATAAGCTGGTGAGAGTTATGTCGTCATAACTGACAGTAATGGTGGCGCCACAGGAACCCGTACGGTAGTTATTACTTAATGGCTTCATAAGTCTTCGAGGGGCCTACAGTTTTATGATATAAATATGAAATTAAAAATAAATGTGTGTTTTGCCTAATATTACTCATAAAACTTTCATTATTTTGCAGATATTTTGATTATAAGTAAAACGGTTTTAATTTACGTAAACATTGCTAATATGAATAACTATTAATATTTAGTACTGACAGTTATACGATACTGCTAATATGTATATTAATTTGTATATATCGATATATTGAATGATACAAAATGTAAAAAACATACAATTCAATGTAATTAGCTAAGTAGTGGTAAAGCAGCCATATGAGTTAGGTCTGAGGGCATTTAATCAGCCTAAGTATGATGCTTCGCATGAGAAAATCGTTTAACTATATTTTTCATCACGTTCAATTGAGTTAAGTAGAAACCGGGTATTTTTTAATGTGTGTTACCGATCTTAATTGTCTATGTTAGCTGAAAGATGAGAGCCAATTCTGGGGAGTTAAAATAAACTTCACTTATAATATTTTTATTAAGCTCAAAATACTTACTTTTTCTTTGAAAAAAGAACTGAAGGTTTTGTTTTCCGTTGAAGTTTGTTGGATTTTTACTTTCCCCACCTATACACATGGTGTTTAGAACTTTATGTTTCCAACAAAATTACACCACCCGCATTCTTGTAACAATTTGGGTTCAGAAATTACAGGACTTAAAACATCAACAATTCAGTTTTTTGGGGTTTTTATAATAAATGTAAATGTTAAAAAAAACATAACTTAGCACCATTAAAATGAGCTAAAAAACTAAATAATTTAGTATTTTGAATTATTATTCTACGATTACTGGTTGCAGAGAAAATTTAAATTTTCGTTTTCGGTAAATGCAGTACGTTGCTCAATGTTGATCTTATGGGGAATAAAAAACTTACCATTTCTCTCTTAATTACTGATCAATTTCGTTTAAACTTTATATCCAGGTCAAATTAGCATTGAGCAATAGAAGATTTTTGAAATATGTTGCCAATTAACCTTGGGGGGGCAAGGGGGAATTTAACCCCTAAAACCACTGTATGTAGCAACGGATTCTGTTGTGCCTCATGAAAAGGGATTTGGGTGGATATTTCCGAAAATAACTTTAATAGAAAATGTTCTGTATGTTTGTCCGTACTTTATTTTCCATATTTAGTAAATAAAAAGTAATTTAAACATTGAAGTTAGGCTAAAAGTGAGAAAGTATGTGTCAGTTTCTTGACACCGTGATAAGACTATTTGTTACTATTGGGGAGGAGGATTGCAGGATAGGCAAGTGATGGATAACGCATGGGAAGAACATGCATGATGGTTTGGCAGGTGTCCTTATGTGTTAGTTCAATAAGGGAACGTGATTGTACAAAACAATACCTACTTATACCTACTTCAAGTAGGTAATTATTAATGAACCAAATCTTAGCAAAAGATAACAATTTGTGGCTACTTAACATAATTTTAAGTACTCTGTTTAAAATCCATTGTCGGTGATTGCGAGTTTATGTTATTTAAGGAATAATTACGGACATTTGATTTTACTAATAAGTGATGGAAAATTTCCGCAATAATTCCTTAAATAACATAATTTTAAGTCCTTGACAACAGTTGTGATCTAGAACATACTTCGATTTAAAATTATAACATCAGTGTATTTTCAATGTCCTATTACCACATAATAAATAAAACACTATTTTTTGCACCAACCTTTTCTAAACAATTTTGTTAAAAACGCTGAAGAATCCAGTAAAAATATTATCTTAAAGAATGGATTATCAATACAGTAAAACTATTTAATATGATAAATATTCTCCAATATGCAAACAAGAACCAAGAATTAAAATAGAAAAATTACTTAAAACATATTTGTTGTGAGGTTTATGGTTATTGTAACCTTGTAAATAATGAGAATAGTTTTATATAACAGAATTATGATTTTTATCATCAATATGGTAACAATATAAAAATATTGTTTAAACTTATTAATAATTAAAATAATATAAAATTGAAAGTAATTGTTTATTTTTACCCCCTTTCTACTGAGTGCCTCCAAAACTATGAACGGGCATTTTCTTCTTGATACCAAAGGTCAAATATATGGTTACTTTAAAAGTAGTTAACTATGATTTCGTAGATAAAGTGAAAAACGTCAATATAAAGGGTAATAGTAGATTATTTTCCTTTGATATTTCTAATTTGTACACAAATGTACCTGTCATGGAAACGGTTAATTTGATTATATGAAGGCTCATAGATAACGGATTGGATAAAGTTTATGTAGATCAACTAATAAAATTGATAAAAATTTTACTGAAACAGAATTATTTTAGATTAAACAATAGGTTTTATGCACAAACTGATGGATTAGCTATCGGGAGTCCACTTTCCACAATAATGTCAGAAGTTTTCCTGCAACATCATGAAGAATGTCTTTTGGAAATATTGAACAAGGATCATGAAATAGCAATGTACGTTAGGGGATGTAGATGATGTCCTTATAATTTATAGTGAAACCAAGGATGGTGAAGCAGATGATATGATGCAAATATTCAACAACCACCACAGAAACCTGACTTATACAAGCGAACTTGAAGAAGAAAGAAAATTAACTTCCTGGATTCAACACTAATGAGAAGAGAAGATAAGCTGGAATTTTAAATCTGCAGGAAGCCAACACAAACGAATACAACCATCAACAGCAAATCCATACATCTATCAAGCCACAAGACCGCTTCATTTCGTTCAATGATGCACAGAGCCTACAAGATCCCATTAAGTAAAACAAGCAAAAGAAAGGAAATAGCTACAATCAAATCTATAGCTCGAGCCAACGGATACCAATCTACACTCATTGATAAAATGAAGGTGAAGATATTGAAGAAGATGAAGAACCAAGAACGGCTCCAAAATATGGCAACTCTGAGCAACGAACGGGAGAAGTAGAATACGAGATATGTCACTTTAATTTCACTGGCGATAAAACACAGAATATTGCAAATCGATTTAAGAAGTATGGAGTATCCGTAGACTTCAAGATATAAAACAATATGAGTAAAACTCTGCATCCGAACATAGAATATTGTGATAAGTTTGATAAGCCCGGTGTATATAAAATCAGTCGTAATGATTGTGATAATTTTTATGTTGGTCAAACTGTTAATTTTGTAAAAAGATACAAGAATCATCTTTCAGCATGGAAGAAACGAAAACCGGAAAGATCGAATGTCGCAAAACACCTCCTGGAAAATGGCCACTCATTGGGAACAAAATCGATCGCCTTGTTCCATATTTTATGCATATTTTACCGACTTGTATGTAAGTACAGTATAAGTGTAAATATACTTTATAGTGTTGTAAGACGTATTTTATCCATCCGGAATAAAGATATGTATTTTATTAACTAAGATTAAACCAATTATTAGCATGTAATTGACTGTTTTACAAGTTTTGTCTATTACCTTTTGGTTATTGATCTGCGATAATGTCAAAGGACGTAAAGCAATTTTATTCATCAATTGAATAACTATTATGGTCCCTCATTCTAACAGTGTAGAGAAAAATATATCGTATTTTGTAATACAACAATTGAATTACAATTTTAAGGTAACTCTGTAAATCTGTATAGGTAAATCATTATAGTCAGAACTCCATTTCACTACTGGGGCCATGTATTGTAATCTGCTGATAATCGTTGTCATTATCTGGCAGTGTGATGCAGGTAAGGAAAGACTAATAACTGTATTGTCAAAACTAAAATAATTTTTAGTTGAGAGCGTTAGCAAACTTTAGAAATTAAATTGTACGGACAATTAGAAATAATCAATATAATAATGAGCTTTATTCCAGTTTAAATGAAGCGAGCTAAGTTAAATGGTCCAGGCTACAAAATGAACTCAAACAAATTATGGAAAACCCCAAATACCTTGTAAAACTATATGATTTAGATGTCAAACTTAGTACTGCATTAGTTTTCGCTTAAAATTGTTACTTTTCACAAAAAGTAGGCTATCTTTGTCTGCGGCTGTTACATTGAAGAATACTGCAGTTTTTTTCCTATCAATATGTTTAAACTGAGAACATGCCACTTATGGATGCTAATAACGATAAAACATTATTTATTTAATTTTTGGTTTAATATGTGATACTACCGGCAATAATATTATAATTTTATATCAGTATATTTGCATTATGACAATGGAATACGTTTCGAAACCTAAGTTGTAATTAAGTTGAGTACATTTACTCCTTTGCAAAATGTTCTGTGGTCCTAAATATAGAGGACGTCTCACGAAAGGTGTCAGTAGATGTGAAATGAGGGGGAGGCATACTATTCGGCGCTTTTTCCCCATGTTATTCTTATGGGTATCAGTTTTTGGACCGACACCCGATCCCGCCTATACTAATAAGCCACAAGTTTCCTTGTTGGCCTGTACTAATACCCAACCCTTGCCTATATTAAATATATTGTCCCCATCCCTCCTCTATATTTTTTAAAATTATTTTTGAAAAATACTGCCAATTGCCAACTTCTTTATTAAATGTCCGATTTGTCTGCAATTTGGATATGTTATTGTCCTAGGCAAGTGTTTTAATAAATTCCACTTACATATCCCAAATTCACTATTACGGTCAAATTAAAAAATATTTTTGAAAAATACTGCCAATTGCCAACTTCTTTATTTACTGTCCGATTTATTTAAAATTTGGATATGCTATTGACCTAGGCAAGTGTTTTAATAAATTCCACTTACATATCCCAAATTCACTATTACGGTCAAATTAAAAAATATTTTTGAAAAATACTGCCAATTGCCAACTTCTTTATTTACTGTCCGATTTATTTAAAATTTGGATATGCTATTGACCTAGGCAAGTGTTTTAATAAATTCCACTTACATATCCCAAATTCACTATTACAGTCAAATTAAAAAATATTTTTGAAAATACTGCCAATTGCCAACTTCTTTATTTACTGTCCGATTTATTTAAAATTTGGATATGTTATTGACCTAGGCAAGTGTTTTAATAAATTCCACTTACATATCCCAAATTCACTATTACGGTCAAATTAAAAAATATTTTTGAAAAATACTGCCAATTGCCAACTTCTTTATTTACTGTCCGATTTATTTAAAATTTGGATATGCTATTGACCTAGGCAAGTGTTTTAATAAATTCCACTTACATATCCCAAATTCACTATTACGGTCAAATTAAAAAATATTTTTGAAAAATACTGCCAATTGCCAACTTCTTTATTTACTGTCCGATTTATTTAAAATTTGGATATGCTATTGACCTAGGCAAGTGTTTTAATAAATTCCACTTACATATCCCAAATTCACTATTACAGTCAAATTAAAAAATATTTTTGAAAAATACTGCCAATTGCCAACTTCTTTATTTACTGTCCGATTTATTTAAAATTTGGATATGTTATTGACCTAGGCAAGTGTTTTAATAAATTCCACTTACATTTCCCAAATTCACCATTACGGTCAAATTAAAAAATATTTTTGAAAAATACTGCCAATTGCCAACTTCTTTATTTACTGTCCGATTTGTTTAAAACTTGGATATGTTATTGTCGTAGGCAAGTGTTTTAATAAATTACACTCACATTTCCCAAACTCACTATTACAGTCAAATTAAAAAATATTTTTGAAAAATACTGCCAATTGCCAACTTCTTTATTAAATGTCCGATTTGTTTAAAATTTGGATATGTTATTGTTGTAGGCTAATGTATATGCACCATCCACATTTTACAAATATTGCGGTTAAATTTTAAAAAATTTGGAAAAATACTGCCAATTGCCAACTTCTTTATTTACTGTCCGATTTGTTTAAAATTTGGATATGTTATTGTTGTAGGCTAATGTATATGCACCATCCACATTTTACAAATATTGCGGTTAAATTTTAAAAAATTTGGAAAAATACTGCCAATTGGCAACTTCTTTATTTACTGTCCGATTTGTTTAAAATTTGGATATGTTATTGTTGTAGGCTAATGTACATGCACCATCCACATTTTACAAATATTGCGGTTAAATTTTAAAAAATTTGGAAAAATACTGCCAATTGGCAACTTCTTTATTTACTGTCTGATTTATTTTCGAATATGTTATAGCTCTTATATAGGTAACAAGACCACACTACCACACGTTCCATTACCCCCTACAATACAGTATTTTGTCTTTTTTGTTTGTTTATTTTGCTGTAATCCCAAAACTGACTTTGCTGTTTATTGTCCGATTTGCCTACACTTTGGATATTGTCCTAAGCATTTATTGTCTGATTTATTTTTGGATATGTTATAGCCCCCAACTATATCTAAAATTACAATATTATTTCCACCTATAATACAGTTGATGTGTTGTTTGTTTTGCCGCAACCTAAAAACTAACATTGGTATTTGTGTTTTTACAAAACTATATTTTATAAATGACTACCAATAACTCCTTTATTTACTTTTCAACTTGTTATATCCCCTTATATCTAAATTTACCGTATATTGTTTACCTTTTAGTGCTGTTTTGTCGTAACCAAACTTTGGATATGACTGCAATATATTACTGGCCATTGCATAAGTAAATACCCCATTTCCAAATTCACTATTACGGTTGGATTAAAAAAAATAAATACAAGCTTATTATATACATCCAGCTGATAAGTAATATATATCCACAATTATGGTCAGAACTGCCTAAATTTTGGATATGTTTTAAGCCAATGCGATAACAAAAATAAATTTTTAAAACCCAAAACACTAATCTTTCTTTGTGCTTGTTTGGAGTAGTCTTTATTTTATCCAACTTAATTTTAATTTTGCAGTTAAAATCAAACTTCCCACATTCTAGCTCCCTTTCCAGCCAGTGGTTGGAGACATAAAGGTTACGAATATTTTCAAACTGTACAATATATCTTTTTCTACCCCTATGTTGGACTTGTTTAATAGCGCACCATATTCCAAATCCTCCAGTCTACTACATTCTTTAAATTTAACATTGCCTTTAATATCTTGCATCCCTATGTCTTCTTGTCCATTGTTACGGAAACTTTCTATTTTTGGAATTGCCATAAAATGTTGCGGTTCCGTTAAAGCTTGCAAGTGGCTCGTTGGTAGGTAGATAAATAATGTCCAAATCACCACGCTATAACCTTGCCTATTCTTATTTATCTCTATAAATACAGTTTTACAAACACCTTTAACATAGTATACACCCCTCCATCCTTTTCTGCCAACACTCCCACAAACTTGTTTACTACAAACGCATACACTATATAATGTCCATAATGCTCGCAGGAAGTAATCTTTTAATTTATCCTCTCTTTCCCTTCTTTCTTTAGCCAACTGTGCTTTGTATTCCTCTGCAACAGTATTTTCCACATATTCCAATGTCTTCTAATTCCAATTTCCTCTTTTTGGAACTCTAAGAAAGGCTTGGAAAGTGGCTCTATTTCTTTAATAGTGTATGGGTACAGTTTATTGGTCCGGCTTCTTAAAACGTAGGGAGTAAGGTTAGGACTTTCCACTAAGAGGTATAGTGGAGAAAGGTGTATTTGATTTTGTAAAACATATGCCCCCAGATTTGATGTAACACTTATGCTTTACACTTATGGCATCCTCCTCTATTACCTCTACATAGTTGGTAAACAGTTAAAGCTAAATGCAGATAGAGCATACTTTATTAACTTTCCCCTTTGATCTTTTGGCAGTTTTAGTTGTACTCCAGTTATCTTCCCCCAATATGCATCGTTAAACACTAAACAACAACTGTTTTGTAATTGATTGGCAACTTTCACCCAGTACAGCATAGAATGGAGCATTTTGAAAGTACCGTTTGTTGTCTTCTATTAGACTTAAACAATCTCTTAAAGGTTCAAACCCTTTACCAAAACTACAATGTTATGATTGTGTTAAATTTGTTTATATTACATGTATTTCTTACACAATTTACAAACTATTTTTGTGTCAGTTGACAGAACGTGTAAAGTTGTGTAAAATGGTTGTAAACCAGTATCTGTGCCTGTGTTTTAATGCGTTAGAGTGTGTTATTTGTTGTGTCTCTGCATTTGTGTTGTTTTATAAACTTTAAATATTAGTATGTCCTTATACTCTTACTATTTCTGTTACTATAATATTAATTTTTTACTGTTTGTTTTCCAAGTTTGATTGTGGGTTTCGCTAATATATCGGATGTTGTACCAATACTGGCTAAATGGTAATGGATTGATTACATGCTGCACTATGTGGTGTTTTTCTTACTGTTTGGCAATACACTTCCAACACATTTCCTGTCTAATGTCTGGCGGTTGTATCCAGCACAATTTACATTTATGTTTTATTTTACAACAACACAATGAGGCGTCTATTCTGCTGCTTATACAACGGATGCATAGGTCTTGTAGAATGTGCGTATCTGTATTAAATACATATATTACTCTACTGCACAGGATGTAGGGTTTAATAGTACAAAACCTAATACAAGGACTAAGAATAGAATTATAGAATTTCGACAATTTGGGTACTAATGTTAATATGTTAATTATATTGAGACTATAAACTTATTTAGTCGAATTTGTGGATATTCCATATTTGCATGTGGGTGTCCACTTACATGTTACACTTACCGCTCACCTATGTTTATATACAATATATTTACAACCTCTATATGCCTATAGTGTAATCTGTCCTGTTTACATGTTTCCGCTACTTTTGTATAAAAGAAATGTACTCTGTTAGCCATTTATTGGGGAATTGTATTAAACCTACTAACGAAAGATTCGGTATATGGTTTTTATTAGAAAATCTACGTAATAATAACCTTCTTACAGACATAGGTAATATAAACTATTGCGAGGGCGAAACAAAATTAAATAACTTAACATCTATAACGGATGCGTTTTGTGATAACATAATGTTAGTTAAGATAACCAATGTTACAGATTGTGATGGGGACGTTCGGAATAAATTTAAAGTTAAGAAGGAAATATGTGGCTCGTTTAATGGCTACTTACGAGGAATATTTAAAAAGTTCTCTTTAGCTCGACATGGTGGCCAAACTACCATTCTCCCAAAGCGAGGGTGTGTTACAAATAATAAAGAAAGATATTGACCAAATTAAACAAAGGTGTGATGATCCTATAGCAATTCCCTATAAAATAGAGCTTGCAAATGTTAAAATTAAGGATTTGTTGGAAGATCTTCCAAAGATACTGCAAGATCTGGAAAAAGAAATGTACTATCTTATGGATTTCGATATAACACTAGATTTGGCTGGAATATTTAATAAAGAGGAAATGTGCCAATATCTTACAGAAAACTTTAACTTTTGCTACCAAGGGGCGAATGGATATAATGTTATTGTAGATAATGTTAGTAAAGATTGTTTAACATGGCTTAATGTAAATAGCAGGGTAAAAATATATAATAAATTTATATGCCAGATTACAAGCCCTGGAGTAATTAAAAGTATAGGAAACCATATAATAAACTTTGTAAACTGTCCAGATGCGAGACTAAAAGAAACGTTCTCGTCTAAACTAGCTAGAGAGAATGGAATAACAAGGTTAGAGGCAACAATCTATAACTATTGTAGAGGTTTTGGTAAAGGGTTTGAACCTTTAAGAGATTGTTTAAGTCTAATAGAAGACAACAAACGGTACTTTCAAAATGCTCCATTCTATGCTGTACTGGGTGAAAGTTGCCAATCAATTACAAAACAGTTGTTGTTTAGTGTTTAACGATGCATATTGGGGGAAGATAACTGGAGTACAACTAAAACTGCCAAAAGATCAAAGGGAAAAGTTAATAAAGTATGCTCTATCTGCATTTAGCTTTAACTGTTTACCAACTATGTAGAGGTAATAGAGGAGGATGCCATAAGTGTAAAGCATAAGTGTTACATCAAATCTGGGGGCATATGTTTTACAAAATCAAATACACCTTTCTCCACTAAACCTCTTAGTGGAAAGTCCTAACCTTACTCCCTACGTTTTAAGAAGCCGGGCCAATAAACTGTACCCATACACTATTAAAGAAATAGAGCCACTTTCCAAGCCTTTCTTAGAGTTCCAAAAAGAGGAAATTGGAATTAGAAGACATTGGAATATGTGGAAAATACTGTTGCAGAGGAATACAAAGCACAGTTGGCTAAAGAAAGAAGGGAAAGAGAGGATAAATTAAAAGATTACTTCCTGCGAGCATTATGGACATTATATAGTGTATGCGTTTGTAGTAAACAAGTTTGTGGGAGTGTTGGCAGAAAAGGATGGAGGGGTGTATACTATGTTAAAGGTGTTTGTAAAACTGTATTTATAGAGATAAATAAGAATAGGCAAGGTTATAGCGTGGTGATTTGGACATTATTTATCTACCTACCAACGAGCCACTTGCAAGCTTTAACGGAACCGCAACATTTTATGGCAATTCCAAAAATAGAAAGTTTCCGTAACAATGGACAAGAAGACATAGGGATGCAAGATATTAAAGGCAATGTTAAATTTAAAGAATGTAGTAGACTGGAGGATTTGGAATATGGTGCGCTATTAAACAAGTCCAACATAGGGGTAGAAAAAGATATATTGTACAGTTTGAAAATATTCGTAACCTTTATGTCTCCAACCACTGGCTGGAAAGGGAGCTAGAATGTGGGAAGTTTGATTTTAACTGCAAAATTAAAATTAAGTTGGATAAAATAAAGACTACTCCAAACAAGCACAAAGAAAGATTAGTGTTTTGGGTTTTAAAAATTTATTTTTGTTATCGCATTGGCTTAAAACATATCCAAAATTTAGGCAGTTCTGACCATAATTGTGGATATATATTACTTATCAGCTGGATGTATATAATAAGCTTGTATTTATTTTTTTTAATCCAACCGTAATAGTGAATTTGGAAATGGGGTATTTACTTATGCAATGGCCAGTAATATATTGCAGTCATATCCAAAGTTTGGTTACGACAAAACAGCACTAAAAGGTAAACAATATACGGTAAATTTAGATATAAGGGGATATAACAAGTTGAAAAGTAAATAAAGAAGTTATTGGTGGTAATTTATAAAATATAGTTTTGTAAAAACACAAATACCAATGTTAGTTTTTAGGTTGCGGCAAAACAAACAACACATCAACTGTATTATAGGTGGAAATAATATTGTAATTTTAGATATAGTTGGGGGCTATAACATATCCAAAAATAAATCAGACAATAAATGCTTAGGACAATATCCAAAGTGTAGGCAAATCGGACAATAAACAGCAAAGTCAGTTTTGGGATTACAGCAAAATAAACAAACAAAAAAGACAAAATACTGTATTGTAGGGGGTAATGGAACGTGTGGTAGTGTGGTCTTGTTACCTATATAAGAGCTATAACATATTCGAAAATAAATCAGACAGTAAATAAAGAAGTTGCCAATTGGCAGTATTTTTCCAAATTTTTTAAAATTTAACCGCAATATTTGTAAAATGTGGATGGTGCATGTACATTAGCCTACAACAATAACATATCCAAATTTTAAACAAATCGGACAGTAAATAAAGAAGTTGCCAATTGGCAGTATTTTTCCAAATTTTTTAAAATTTAACCGCAATATTTGTAAAATGTGGATGGTGCATATACATTAGCCTACAACAATAACATATCCAAATTTTAAACAAATCGGACAGTAAATAAAGAAGTTGGCAATTGGCAGTATTTTTCCAAATTTTTTAAAATTTAACCGCAATATTTGTAAAATGTGGATGGTGCATATACATTAGCCTACAACAATAACATATCCAAATTTTAAACAAATCGGACATTTAATAAAGAAGTTGGCAATTGGCAGTATTTTTCAAAAATATTTTTTAATTTGACTGTAATAGTGAGTTTGGGAAATGTGAGTGTAATTTATTAAAACACTTGCCTACGACAATAACATATCCAAGTTTTAAACAAATCGGACAGTAAATAAAGAAGTTGGCAATTGGCAGTATTTTTCAAAAATATTTTTTAATTTGACCGTAATGGTGAATTTGGGAAATGTAAGTGGAATTTATTAAAACACTTGCCTAGGTCAATAACATATCCAAATTTTAAATAAATCGGACAGTAAATAAAGAAGTTGGCAATTGGCAGTATTTTTCAAAAATATTTTTTAATTTGACTGTAATAGTGAATTTGGGATATGTAAGTGGAATTTATTAAAACACTTGCCTAGGTCAATAGCATATCCAAATTTTAAATAAATCGGACAGTAAATAAAGAAGTTGGCAATTGGCAGTATTTTTCAAAAATATTTTTTAATTTGACCGTAATAGTGAATTTGGGATATGTAAGTGGAATTTATTAAAACACTTGCCTAGGTCAATAGCATATCCAAATTTTAAATAAATCGGACAGTAAATAAAGAAGTTGGCAATTGGCAGTATTTTTCAAAAATATTTTTTAATTTGACCGTAATAGTGAATTTGGGATATGTAAGTGGAATTTATTAAAACACTTGCCTAGGTCAATAACATATCCAAATTTTAAATAAATCGGACAGTAAATAAAGAAGTTGGCAATTGGCAGTATTTTCAAAAATATTTTTTAATTTGACTGTAATAGTGAATTTGGGATATGTAAGTGGAATTTATTAAAACACTTGCCTAGGTCAATAGCATATCCAAATTTTAAATAAATCGGACAGTAAATAAAGAAGTTGGCAATTGGCAGTATTTTTCAAAAATATTTTTTAATTTGACCGTAATAGTGAATTTGGGATATGTAAGTGGAATTTATTAAAACACTTGCCTAGGTCAATAGCATATCCAAATTTTAAATAAATCGGACAGTAAATAAAGAAGTTGGCAATTGGCAGTATTTTTCAAAAATATTTTTTAATTTGACCGTAATAGTGAATTTGGGATATGTAAGTGGAATTTATTAAAACACTTGCCTAGGACAATAACATATCCAAATTGCAGACAAATCGGACATTTAATAAAGAAGTTGGCAATTGGCAGTATTTTTCAAAAATAATTTTAAAAAATATAGAGGAGGGATGGGGACAATATATTTAATATAGGCAAGGGTTGGGTATTAGTACAGGCCAACAAGGAAACTTGTGGCTTATTAGTATAGGCGGGATCGGGTGTCGGTCCAAAAACTGATCCCCATAAGAATAACATGGGGAAAAAGCGCCGAATAGTATGCCTCCCCCTCATTTCACATCTACTGACACCTTTCGTGAGACGTCCTCTATATTTAGGACCACAGAACATTTTGCAAAGGAGTAAATGTACTCAACTTAATTACAACTTAGGTTTCGAAACGTATTCCATTGTCATAATGCAAATATACTGATATAAAATTATAATATTATTGCCGGTAGTATCACATATTAAACCAAAAATTAAATAAATAATGTTTTATAGTTATTAGCATCCATAAGTGGCATGTTCTCAGTTTAAACATATTGATAGGAAAAAAACTGCAGTATTCTTCAATGTAACAGCCGCAGACAAAGATAGCCTACTTTTTGTGAAAAGTAACAATTTTAAGCGAAAACTAATGCAGTACTAAGTTTGACATCTAAATCATATAGTTTTACAAGGTATTTGGGGTTTTCCATAATTTGTTTGAGTTCATTTTGTAGCCTGGACCATTTAACTTAGCTCGCTTCATTTAAACTGGAATAAAGCTCATTATTATATTGATTATTTCTAATTGTCCGTACAATTTAATTTCTAAAGTTTGCTAACGCTCTCAACTAAAAATTATTTTAGTTTTGACAATACAGTTATTAGTCTTTCCTTACCTGCATCACACTGCCAGATAATGACAACGATTATCAGCAGATTACAATACATGGCCCCAGTAGTGAAATGGAGTTCTGACTATAATGATTTACCTATACAGATTTACAGAGTTACCTTAAAATTGTAATTCAATTGTTGTATTACAAAATACGATATATTTTTCTCTACACTGTTAGAATGAGGGACCATAATAGTTATTCAATTGATGAATAAAATTGCTTTACGTCCTTTGACATTATCGCAGATCAATAACCAAAAGGTAATAGACAAAACTTGTAAAACAGTCAATTACATGCTAATAATTGGTTTAATCTTAGTTAATAAAATACATATCTTTATTCCGGATGGATAAAATACGTCTTACAACACTATAAAGTATATTTACACTTATACTGTACTTACATACAAGTCGGTAAAATATGCATAAAATATGGAACAAGGCGATCGATTTTGTTCCCAATGAGTGGCCATTTTCCAGGAGGTGTTTTGCGACATTCGATCTTTCCGGTTTTCGTTTCTTCCATGCTGAAAGATGATTCTTGTATCTTTTTACAAAATTAACAGTTTGACCAACATAAAAATTATCACAATCATTACGACTGATTTTATATACACCGGGCTTATCAAACTTATCACAATATTCTATGTTCGGATGCAGAGTTTTACTCATATTGTTTTATATCTTGAAGTCTACGGATACTCCATACTTCTTAAATCGATTTGCAATATTCTGTGTTTTATCGCCAGTGAAATTAAAGTGACATATCTCGTATTCTACTTCTCCCGTTCGTTGCTCAGAGTTGCCATATTTTGGAGCCGTTCTTGGTTCTTCATCTTCTTCAATATCTTCACCTTCATTTTATCAATGAGTGTAGATTGGTATCCGTTGGCTCGAGCTATAGATTTGATTGTAGCTATTTCCTTTCTTTTGCTTGTTTTACTTAATGGGATCTTGTAGGCTCTGTGCATCATTGAACGAAATGAAGCGGTCTTGTGGCTTGATAGATGTATGGATTTGCTGTTGATGGTTGTATTCGTTTGTGTTGGCTTCCTGCAGATTTAAAATTCCAGCTTATCTTCTCTTCTCATTAGTGTTGAATCCAGGAAGTTAATTTTCTTTCTTCTTCAAGTTCGCTTGTATAAGTCAGGTTTCTGTGGTGGTTGTTGAATATTTGCATCATATCATCTGCTTCACCATCCTTGGTTTCACTATAAATTATAAGGACATCATCTACATCCCCTAACGTACATTGCTATTTCATGATCCTTGTTCAATATTTCCAAAAGACATTCTTCATGATGTTGCAGGAAAACTTCTGACATTATTGTGGAAAGTGGACTCCCGATAGCTAATCCATCAGTTTGTGCATAAAACCTATTGTTTAATCTAAAATAATTCTGTTTCAGTAAAATTTTTATCAATTTTATTAGTTGATCTACATAAACTTTATCCAATCCGTTATCTATGAGCCTTCATATAATCAAATTAACCGTTTCCATGACAGGTACATTTGTGTACAAATTAGAAATATCAAAGGAAAATAATCTACTATTACCCTTTATATTGACGTTTTTCACTTTATCTACGAAATCATAGTTAACTACTTTTAAAGTAACCATATATTTGACCTTTGGTATCAAGAAGAAAATGCCCGTTCATAGTTTTGGAGGCACTCAGTAGAAAGGGGGTAAAAATAAACAATTACTTTCAATTTTATATTATTTTAATTATTAATAAGTTTAAACAATATTTTTATATTGTTACCATATTGATGATAAAAATCATAATTCTGTTATATAAAACTATTCTCATTATTTACAAGGTTACAATAACCATAAACCTCACAACAAATATGTTTTAAGTAATTTTTCTATTTTAATTCTTGGTTCTTGTTTGCATATTGGAGAATATTTATCATATTAAATAGTTTTACTGTATTGATAATCCATTCTTTAAGATAATATTTTTACTGGATTCTTCAGCGTTTTTAACAAAATTGTTTAGAAAAGGTTGGTGCAAAAAATAGTGTTTTATTTATTATGTGGTAATAGGACATTGAAAATACACTGATGTTATAATTTTAAATCGAAGTATGTTCTAGATCACAACTGTTGTCAAGGACTTAAAATTATGTTATTTAAGGAATTATTGCGGAAATTTTCCATCACTTATTAGTAAAATCAAATGTCCGTAATTATTCCTTAAATAACATAAACTCGCAATCACCGACAATGGATTTTAAACAGAGTACTTAAAATTATGTTAAGTAGCCACAAATTGTTATCTTTTGCTAAGATTTGGTTCATTAATAATTTATAATTTTTTCATAATTATTACTAATCACCTAATGCTAGTTTTAGCCTTGGATTACTTTCATTGAAATCAGAATAACACTGAATTTTTTTTCGTAATAATTGTATTATGCCAATTTATACATTGATTTACTGGCGTACATCAGTGTCATTATCGAAAAATTTGCAATTGATAAAAAAATGTTTTTTCCTCACTGTTTTGGATACCAAACAAATATGTTTAGTTATATAGGTGTCGAACATTACATTTAGTCAGGAAATTATTAGTTTCACTAGTTTTATCAGCATTTAATGTGTTATGGCAATTGTGATAAATTGTATCAGGAAACTGACTTATAAGTTTTCCAATGTATCCCTCTTTTAATCAACATATTCCTTTATACTTACTAAATATAGAAGATGCCATGAATATAACATTTTCTAGTTGGCTATTCTTATTCAGAATTGTCCAAACAAATACCTTATCGTCCGACTCCCTACAGAGTCAGTTGCTCCTCACAGTGGTGTTAGTAGGGAAATCCACCGCACACCATAAGGTTTGCTGATAACACATTCCGAATATCCTATATTGGCCAATGATAATCTAACTTACATACAAAGTTGTAATGCTTTTGATCAGTAAATAAGAGATATAAAATAATTTCTTTGTTACCCATTAGAATACCATCATTTAAAATATGCAAATTACAAAATTCTATTTTCCCCGCAACCATTAGGCGTAGAATAACACCGGTAAATGTTTTGTTATATATTTTTATAACAGTAATAATTAACTTTATTATTTATAATTCTATTTAAATTGTAACTTTTAAGCCAAATGATTTCTGAAGACGAAATTTTCTAGAAATGCAAACAGTATAATCGAACTAATTTAAAAATATTCCAGGATATTGTTTATAAGAACAGATATAATAAACCCGTCGTTCTATCAAATCGTAGATGAAATTAATGTAACGAAACATCCTAGGGTAACTTCTAATATTTTATGAAAAACATAAAAATAACAACCAATTTAAAATAGCAACAAAGCTGCTGTATTTCTGCAGCTATTAAATTTTATAGTATGTATGAAACAGACCGGTTATGGAAGTTCACCATTGTCAAATTGTAATCACAACTGTATGCAGTTTCATTGACGATAAACAATGTGCCTGTTTTGGTATTGTGCCCGCCCATGGTCACTATGTGATTGACGTTACACTATCAACGTTTATATTAATCTTTCGAAAATTCCTAAATAATTTTTCATAGGAAAAAAGCATAACAGGAATAAACAGTAGAATTTATATCGATAAATATCTTGAATGATTTAAGTTTCATACAAATTTAAATCGGCCTGTGTTATGTCATTGTACAACAGTGTCTCAACAACTGCATTGATTCAGTGGATATATGTCTTATCTTTTTAATTAAGATGAGTGTTGTATATGTATTGTCGACTGTGATTTTTATTTTGTCTTAATAGTAACTTTTCATCATATTAACAAACTAAAGTTAAAACGCAATGAACCTCTACCGTCATCAAACTATTGGATACTAGAAATATGAGTATGGAAAACACACTGTTTCCAAAGTTTCTTCAGCTATCAATTATAACATAATTCACTTACGTTGAAATAAATACGTATTCACTAGATTAGTTTGTATTTGTCGCTAGAAGTATTTATAGCCATTGCTTGAACATATTAACAAATATCTCAAAATTGACTGCCGTTCAATCATTGACGAACGTCTATGGGTTTTGAAGGTTAGTTGTTATGCATAATAAGCTGTATAACTATTATAATTAATATACAAACAAATTACCAAAATAAACTCGAAACTTAGGGCATTGAGAGGGAGACAGCCAATCAGCTGACTAAATTCCCATTGCAAACAAAATTACCAACTATGTAGCGAAATATTTTGATTATAAAGACGTTTTGGTAATTTAAAAACAATTATGTTTATTAGATACGTAATCTAACAATGAAGCATTGACGGACTTTGAGGCAGAGGCCATATGCAATGAAGTAAAATGACCTAAATGTTTCTCGCAGCTCCACACGGAAATGGAAAAAAATATTGTCAAATGCAGTAGAGTTGTCTTTATTGCAAGCCGCATAAGAAATGTGACCCATATGAGGAACAAACATACGGAAAACAATTTGTTTCACCAATTTCAGTCTCTCCAATGCATAACCCTTCAAACTACTTAAAATGGCCGAGTCCCTATAGTTAAAATCGGTTCAGAAATAACGGAGGAGCTATCTGAATAAAAATATCAGCGTATTATTAATAAAAAACGTACTTATTATAAAATTAATCCGTCTATAAATAGCATGTATAGAAAAATGTTGCTTTTGTTAACATTTTTGAATGTGAGTTATTGGTGAAAATATTTGTTTTTGTACTTCCTGAACCCCAAAAAATATGTTTTGACGTAATTTCAGTCTGTCTATTTATACCTAGAGACCACGGTAATGGGAAAAGTTTTTATCACATTTGGTATGTTTGCACTAATAACCATTAACAAATTTTAAATTTCGAAGTGTAGTTATCCCCCAAAAACCGCCACAAAAATTGTAATAAAATGTTCCCTAAAAAATCTCTATAGGTTTTGTATTTAATTGTTGTTTTATAGTGCTTAAGGTCCTTAATGAAATTCTAACCCAGATTTCTGGAAATATTCTGATTTTGGAATTATAGGACTTAAATTTCCCAAGATTATTTATTGTAGTGAGGATTCCTCATAAAAAAATACAATTCAAATCAAATTTACATCGTTGAGACGGAAATAGATATTTTATTTTTGCGGTAAACGTAGTACAATTTTCAATGTATTATTCGAATGGGGAAAAAATTATTAAAATTTCTCTCTTGTTTGCTTGGATTTTTTTTAACATAGGATTCACTAATAGAGGATATTTGAATTATGGTACCATCTAACAGTGTGGAGAAGAGGCCGTGTCCCCTTTTAAAACAAAAAATACAGCAAATGTTTCTGGAGTGCCTCAAAAAGAAGGGATTTGGTAGGTCTAGTGGTGGGGGTATAAGGGACTTTTTCCATTTATTGGTGGAAAAGAGTTCATAAAAAGATTTTTTTTTATTTTTGACCTAATTTATATCCTCAATTTAGTAGGTCTAAATTAATTAATTGATTAAAATTCGGCTAAAACGGGAAAGTATGTACAACTTGCCTGATACCGTTTATTTTAATATAATCTCAAATCAGTGAAAATTATCTAAAATTGAAAGTGACATTGGTTACTAGCCGTAGGTTAACAACCAACCGTACCATTCTGATTACGTCAGCCACAGCAAACACCTGTGTCATTAACTCGTGAATGTAACTAGCTCAATCAGTCAACCTTATTTTAACCAGTAAACTTCTATCCAACATTCACCTTATTGGACTAAATTGTATAAGATAAAACTACTAAACAAATACTTACGTTTTAGAAAAATATAATGAAAAATTATAAAATATAAATCCTTTTAAAACACGTTTGGTTTGGTTGTCTTTACTAAAATTAAACCATGTAGCTGTGATCCACTAGATGAGGTTTTCTGAAAAAAGGTGTATCTAAGAAATTAATAGTACAACTAATCTATATATATATATATATATCGTGGGGTCCCACAGTCTCGAATCCCTCAACCTCGATTAGTGTTTTAGTTCTACAAAGGCGAAAGCTTGTTGTTCCCATAGACCCGAAACCTTTCTGGGTTGTGAGACGATACACGCATTCTTCGAGGTTGTGGGAAGATTGTTGTAAATTATCGTGTCTGTGGGATTTTAAACTGTAACCATCGCACAGCCACGAATAGATTCGTCCCTCAGCCCCGAATGAATGAGCGCCGGCGCCGCCGCGCCACCGCGATATATATATAATTACAATTGAAATTCATATTTAAACAACTTTAGAGTATGTTATTTTAAAAAAATGTTTGAAACTAAGTAATTAGTTGATTTACTTTTATAAAATGTACGATCTATAATATCACAATCGTAGTATTGCATAAGTGTGTAGATAACTTTGAAATAGAAACTTGTTGTAAAATCACTTGTTCAACGATGCCATGGTACAATATGTAGATAAATGGTACTATTTGTTTGTTCGAAGCTAATTCATATAAGGGATATAAGGGCGGGGGCTTATTATTTTTCGATTGGTTGTGCTTTACACATTTAGATAAAGAAACGTGTTTTTCTCTTTTATTACTTCGGGCTTTAGGTTAAAATGATCTTAAATTACTTAGCAATGTCTAATCGCTAAGATATGTATGGGCATAATAAGTATCATTAAAGCCGCTCTCTTGCTTTCCCATTAGGCACAAGTGTAACTTGAATATTTCAAGTAGAGAATGGCAGCAATGACTGTGATCGTGGGTCGTCTGTAGTGACTCTGCATATACTAAATCCACATTTTCTCTAAGTTACTAGGGTAGTAAATACCCCCCTCCCGGTTACTCCCTTGTTTCTATTCACTTTAATAAATCACAAAACGTAGCTTGTGTAATTTTAGGCACATATGTTATGAGGCTCTTGGCGTCATTTCATCTTCACTGGCTGGCTAGTAATGATGACAAGTGAGAAGGTTAGGATGGTAATAGGAGCAACAGATTAAACAACAATATTTTCATAATTTTAGCTCAGGCAATAGTTATTGTAACTAGTATTCAAATAGCAACGTTTGAATGGACGTTTTAAGAACGTACTTTTTATATTCAGCACTTTATTTTAGGATGAAGTTCTTTATCTCAATATCTCTATAAGATACCGACTCAAATAGGGCATATTTTAAGGTGAATCTAAATGAATGCAGAGTGTAGGATGGGTGAGATGCCTCGTGCAGCCTTAATACTCTAAATCTGTGTTGTCCCTCTGTTATGTGTTATGTGTTGTCATTCATAACTCATTGGAATGTTTAGAGAGTTTCGAGATATTATAAGTAAATACCCTGTCGCAGAAAACCTGCATACTCAGCGAATTTCCAATAAATATATAACACAACACATTAAGCTACTTAACAGGATTCATAAGATATATATTCAAAATACCCCGTAGCAGCAAACCTGCGTACTCAGCGAATTCCCAATGCATATATATGTAATACCTTAATACAACATAAAACTAAATACCAAGTTTCATCAATATACATTCATAAATAAACGATTTATGAAATTTTAATTATTCTCCATAAGAATAACATGGTGGCTGAGTATGCAAGTTTGCTGAAGCAAGGATCACAAAAAATGGGGTTTTATACAAATATCAATATAACTCAAGTAGGTAACCCAACATGCTAAATTTTATTAATTTATGTTCATAATTAAGGAAGATAACACGTTACTTATTCCCCATAAGAATAACATGGGGGCTGAGCACGCAGTTTGCTGCTACAGGAACTATTGGAAAAAGATTTTGTTTAGTGCAAATATCAATAGACCACAGCGATATGAAGCAATATACCAAGTTTCATCAGGATAAGTTGATAAATAAGCGAGATATACAATTTTTCTTATTCTCCATAAGAATAACATTGGACAACGTACTGTGTTTAGCACTTTCAATATCTCTGTAATCATTTGACGTAGAGCAATGATCAAAACACCAAATTGTGCGTATTTTTAAGCTGATTCCAATGGAAGAAACTAAAACTTGACTTTTTCAAAAATGATATATATCAAACTCAAAAAACCCATTTTTGGGGTACAAAACCCCCCCAAAATACCTCTTCGGTTAGGTCGATCTGTCTGGTTTTCGAACTTAAAGTCATAAATGCTGCTTTACACTCTTATACCAAATTTTGTCAAAATCGGATTATTTTTACGAGAGTTATCGTGCTCACGGACACACACATATATATATATATATATATATATATATATATATATCTACAGTTTCAAACGAATGGTGTTTTGGGGGTCTGGGGACCTCAAAACGAAATGTTATCATGGTCCCGGGCCTAGGTCTTAACATGCCGACTACGGTAATAGCTTCTTCCCTACAGGGGAAATTCGCTAAAAGTGATATTTAAAATATTTATTATTTTCCATAAGAATAAGATTGAGGATGAGTACGCAGGTTTGCTGCAACAAGGAACACAAAATAATGTATTTTTATGCAAATATCAATAGAACTCATCTAAGTGAAGTCACATACCAAGTTTCATCAATATACATTCATAAATAAGCGTTATATAACATTTTAATTATTTTCCAAAAGAATAACATGGGGACTGAGTACCTAGGTTTGCTGCTACGGGAACCATGGGCGAAAAATGTTTTTTGTGCAAACAACAATAAACCACAACCACATGAAGCCATATACCAAGTTTTATCAGTTTATGTTCATAAATAAGCGTGATATAAAATTTTTCCTTTTCTCAATAAGAATAACATTAGACAACGTACTGTGTTTAGCACTTTTAATATCTCAGTAACCAATTGACGTAGAGCAATGGTCAAAGTACCAAATTGTTTTTTTAAGCTGAATACAATGGTGAAAATTACAATTCCATTTAAATACAAATTACATGTGAAAACCCCAAAAAACCTATTTTTGGGGTACAAAACCCCCCATAAACCCCCATTTGGATGGTGCGTTTCGTCTGGTTTTCGAACTCGTTCAAATAAATGGTACTTTACACATTTGTGCCAAATTTCATTAAGATCGAACCTTTTTTACGAGAGTTGTCGTGCTTACGGACACACACACACACACACACACACACACACACACACACACACACACACACACACACACACACACACACACACACACACACACATATATATATATATATATAAATTTGTACGAATGGTGTTTTTAATATCTGGGGACCTCAAAACGAAAAGTTATCATGGTCTCGGGTTTAAGTCTTACCATGAGACCTACGGTAATAGCTTCTTCCCTATAGGGGAAATTCGCTAAAAATACTATATTGCTACTTACCCCAAGTTATCTAGCTTCAGAGATCGTTGTGGTTGTCGAGGATCGGAGGTGGAGTTTCAGTGGCGGCGCCCTCTAAAGTCAAGAGTCCACAAATGCATGTTGTTAGCCAGAGCATTAGCAAAGTAGCCCACACCGCCTTGTAGCCACACACCATCAACACATGCATCGCGCTTTGAAGCTTCTATTTTAAATCTTATTTGAAAAAAACGCAAAAATAAATAGAAAATTACACGTTGTATCAATACATATTTATTAATTATTCTCTTTTTTATTTGATTAAATAAGTAGATCTTCAGTTTACATCCGATTCATTTTTCATGTATAAAATACGTTTAAGTAATTTGAAAATACTCTTGCGAATAACTCAAAAGAACACGTAGGCTTACAGCATCCAACTGCATAAACACGTGTATATAATGTTTCATGCAGATAAATTAACATGTAATAAAATACCCGCGTTGCAGCAAACCTGCCTATACAGCGACTTCCAATGCGTAATAATCTCTTAATACCACATAAAGCCGCATACCAAGTGTCATAAAAATATATTCACAAATAAGCGATATATTCAATTTTAATTATTCTCCACAAGAATAACGTTGTGGATGAGTACGTAGGTTTGCTGAAACAAGGAATATAAACGATTAATGTTTATGCAAATATAAAAATAATTTAACTAGGAGAAGCCACTTACCAAGTTTTATCAATATTCATTCATAAATAAACGATAAATAACATTTTAATTATTCTCTATAAAACAAATTGGGGCTGAGAAAACAGGTTTGCTGCAACCAGAAACACAAAATATAGGTTTTCATGGAAATATCAATGTAACTCAACTAGTTGAAGTCACATACTGTACCAAGTTTTATTAATTTATGTGCATAATTAAGGGAGAAATTACATTTTACTTTTTCTCCATAAGAATAACATGGGGCTGGTTTGCTGTTCATAAATAATCATTAAAAACTGCATATTTGTAGAAATAGCAATAGACCACAACTAGACAAAGCCGTATACCGATTTTCTTTAGTATAAGTCCTTAAACAAGCGAGATATACAATTTGTCTTATTCTCCATAAGAAAAACATTGGACAAAGTACTGTGTTTAGCACTTTCAATATCTCTGAAACCAATTGATGTAGAGAGATGATGAAAATGCTAAACTGTGTGTCTTTTAAAGCTGAATCAAATAGTGAAAACTAAAATTTGACTTTTTAATATATTACATTTAAAAACTAAAAAAAATTTGGCGGTACAAAACCCCCCCAAAATACCACTTCGGATGGGTCAATTTGTCTGGTTTTCGAACTTAAAGTCATAAATGCTTCTTTACACGTTTTTTTTCCGAATTTAATCAAAATTTGACCTTTTTTACGACATTTATCGCGGACACAAATATATATAAATATAAATATATAAATATATAAATATATATATATATATATATATATATAGTTTCAAACGAATGGTGTTTTTGGGGTCTGGGGACCTCAAAACAAAAAGTATTATGGTCCCGGGCCTAGGACTTACCATACCACCTACGGTAATACCTTCTTCCCTATAGGGGAAATTCGCTAAAACCCATTTACTATTTACGCAATTAATTAAATATTTGTCTTTTTCTAGATAACTAGCTGTTACCCGCAGACTTCGCCCCACAAATGATATTAACAAACCATGACAGTTGTGAGTGCTGCATTCTGTGGTTAGCCCGTGGAACTACTACGAATCACGTCCCGCAAATAATTAATCAAAAGTATTAAAATTGTGTGCTCTGCATTCTGTGGTTAGCTCGTGGAACTAATATAAATCAAGATCAGCTGTTTGTATTTTCATCAACTCCATCAAAAAATATATATATAAAATAAATTCATGAGAACTCTGTCGGGGTCTCTGGTGGAGTCTTAATGTCAGAGCAGAATGAAAACCATTTAGTTTTCCTATTTTATGCCTAAGGAATCATTTTTCAAAATTTTAACTCTCTAGATAAATGGGATGTAGGAGAATTCGTGATGAGTGAGTATATAGGTAAAGATTTTTTAAATCTATAACTAATACATTATACAAATTTTCTATAATAACAACTAATAAAAAGTATCTTACATTTCTGTTTTATTGTTTCCCTTTACTGGTATATGATATATATATATGTAAAAATAATGAATATACTCTGGCAGCATGATCGAAGACATAAATACTTAAATACTCAAAGAATTGAATAAGGAATGTATCCTACTGTCAACCTAATGTACCGAGATATTTTTATATGATAAACCTACAAAAAATGTAATTATGGTATTATAATTTGTATTTAATTTGTTTGCGTACAACTAACTGCATGTTCTTTGTAAAATCGTATTAAATTTAAAATAATAATGTATATTTTTTGGATTTAAAATAAAAAAAATATACTTACGGTCATCATTAACATACAAACCCTTTTCTTTAAGTATCACCTCGGTTCATTGTAACACTAAACATTAAATCACGAAAGTTTAATTGATTTGGATAATAAACTTAACCAATATATAATCTAAGTAGACCCAAATGCCACAGTAATAAATTGCGCTGTTAATTGAAATCTTTGAGATTTATAACCTAAGTTCTTAGAATATTGGCTACAATACTTACGGATTACTTCTGAAATTTTCAAACTTTATAACATTTAGTTCATAAAAACTTTATTTTAATTGTAAATCCTCCTATAAATAAGTATTAATTGGATGAATACGCAAAAAATGTTTAAATAACATTACATATAATACAAAGTCATGTTTTTTCTTGGTTATTATAAGTTTTACATAATTCCTTAGAAAACTATTTTTTAACTACTTTTACACACGACTACAGGAAAATTGTCTTTAGAGTTTTCTTTCTACCAGAATGTAGCCATTACCTTGAATTGTATTAATTATTGCATTATAATTAATCTTTAATTAATTAATTAAATAATTAAATCTATGTTAATTAATATAAATATAAATAATTATATTTAGTAATGGTTATTCATTGAGAACACAAACATACCCTCGGTAAATATATATGCAGTTGCGACCAATGTCATTTGAACTATTTTTACTATCAGGTCGTCATGGTCATAAAGTGTATGTTATAAGGGCCAGTTAACAAACTACACTGCATTTTACATAGTTACACCTCTCGCTCTAGTACCCACGTTTGTAAAAGACAGTAGCTATAGTAAGCACAATGTTTTATGCTCATCCTGAGTTAATTTACAATGTTTTTAAGCTAAAAAAAACTATATATTTATTTATCTAATGAATTTGCAAATATATATATATATATATATATATATATATATATATATATATATATATATATATATAATTATAGAATATAAAAAGGTTGCGCATTTTATTTCTTATCATGTTAACTGTTTTTTAACTTGTATGTGCTTTATTTGTTACCTTGTTCGAAAAAAAACAAGTTTATATTGGAATTACTTGTGTTGGTTTTAACATTAAATCTAAATAAATGTTCTTTATGAAAATATATAACATTATCGTGTTGCGTAACTTTTTATTTAACTTGCCGTTTTCATAAAGAACATTTATTTACATTTAATGTTCAAACCAACACACGTAATTCCAATATAAACTTGTTTTTTTCGAATATGATCACAAATAATAGCACATACAAATTAAATAACAGTAAACATGATAAGAAATAAAATCTGCATCATTTGTTTATTCTAAAAATATATTCTTGTTGGAGTACTCAAGATACACCCTAGTGAATATATTAATACAAATATGAACTATTCATAAAATTACAACGAGTGAAATATATCGTTACTAACCAAGACCAAATATTGTTTGGTTGCTTTATTTATTAACGAATAGCTCAATGACCAATGCCAGCTAAACCCATTTTTGAACCATGACAAAATGTTTTGACATTTCTCAGGATTGATCTGGTGAACGTCAGTTTTTGAGGCGGACTTTCTAACCACGATGCTATAAATTCCAGACCACTTGTAATACCAGACACTTGTAATATGTTGAATTTATTGTAAAAATTGAGTACAATTTGGCATTAAATTAAATAGCGTTAATTATTACTACTTCAAACCTAAGGAATAATTATCTAAATATGATATATGATATAATTTAACGTTAGCATATAACACTTATATAGGGTAGCACTTTACGTTAGGTCCACCATTCGTATTAACGAGTTTTAGTTGCTTACCCCAATATGTGTATCTACCTTATATGTGTAGAGGGTGGTATCGGTTATTAAAGTATTATATTTTGTAAAATATTTTCCAAAACCCTTTACAATTAAAACAAGTGTTGTACATTAAAATTTAATACTTGATTTGTGAAACTGGAAAACAATCCGATAGTTTTTCGGATAAAATATCCAGTGAATAACTGACTAACAAACTGCCTGACTGTTTTTGTGTGACTATCTATTTTATTATCAATGTTCTAAAGCAAATCCTTAATATATCAAGACCTTAAAAGTAATTGAAAACATAAAGACATGTTTCATGTATATATAAATTCCTGTCTTTAGATTCTGTATACATTTGATTAAATTTTAACAAAGATAACAATGTATTTCACACAGTTTCTTAGTATTTAAATCTTTTAAATAATAAATGTTATTTCTAACTAACACTTCGTAGACGCACCAAAGTCGTTACCTCCAGTGGAGCAGCCGTGATCAATCATGTGGAGTTATTCCGTCAGTCTGACGCAAATCCCCGCGTGACCTAAATGTTACTTTGTTACTTTTAAATTCCATCTTATTAGAAATTCCCAGACCTCTAAAGTAATCTAATAACTCTTGCAATCAGTATTCAGCTACTGGATTTAATATTACATTTATTTGCAAATAAATATTTAATTAATTTAAAAAAATAGGTTTTGCTTGGTTCTGACGTAAAATTGGGAGGGTGGGATTTAGCTATATAATTAATAAAACAATTTTACCATTTTAAACTTTTACCGACCCGAAAGGTAAAACATACGACATTAACTTACTTACTCCCATGACCATCTATGTCCTAGTAGGGATTAAGCCTTGATAACAATTGCCCTCCATCTGTCTCGATCTGCCGCGTCCTCGATTGAAGCTCCCAGATGATCTGCATGAGAGATAGTACTCTCCCATCATCTTCTCTTAGGTATTTCTGGTGGTCTTCTTCCTTTGGGTTTCCCTAGCTCTACTTCCTTTGACAGTAGTCCCTTTTCTCTCCCTAAAACATTGCCTGCCCACCTTAACCTCCTAGCTCTTGCATGTGCAGATATTTGCTAGAACCAGTAAATGTTTGAACGTACAAATTTCAATGTTTATGTATTGCTTTGGGGTTTAGGCTGGATAAAGTTTTCTAGACTAGACCTATCGTGAATCTTTCTGTAAAACATTTCCTAATTCACAAAATGAGGCCTCCTGATTAGTGATCCTCTTTGATCTCATTGTTAGTGAATTTCCTATGGAAAGTGAAATATTAGCATGACCCGTACGGTGAAACTTAGGCCCGGGACCACCATAGAAGTTCCTAACGTGAACCCCTGAACACATTTTGAGGGGTCGTTTAAAATTTTATATATATATATATATATATATATATATATATATATATATATATATATATATATATATATATATATATATATATGTGTGTATGCACTCTAGCGGTCGCATTTTTTGTCCGATTTACTTCAAATTTGGTAGGGACGTTCCTTTCTATAATCTGTTGGACAAGTTCGTTGGGCAAAACAATCGGAAAACTCTAAACCCCTTTTTTGGGGATTAATTTTTCAAATTTTGAGTTTTTGGGCCCAAAAAGGGTCAAAAATTCCCCGTATGTAAGATTACATTTAAAAAGATTGGAATTAGTGAGGCACAAGTTTTAAGTCCTCTCTCGTCATTCTAGCATTTATATTTACCGAGTTATTAAAGAAAATGTGTATCGACTAAACACAGTACGTTGTCTTATAGGGATTTTACACTAGAGAAGCCTGTTATTCCTTTGTTGAAGTACTTTTATCATCCCCAGCAACCTCACGCCTACTTTCAAGCATGTCTGGACCTTCTTCTAACATTATAATGCACAAAACTGTATTCCCAGCTTTGCAGGTAAATGAAGCCAGGAGCATCAGAACAGCCAAAAAATCAATGTTTTCAGATTTCAATAAAAATTGTACAAATGTATGTTTTTAGACTGATTTTGAGTTTTAAAAGTTTTTATGTGGAAATTCACTTCCCTCACGTCTGCGTGCTGCGTGCGAACTCGTTATTGATTTATTGCTTGCCTCTTTTTAATCTATTGTTAAATAATAATGCCTGTTAAATATTTTATTTTTCACAAGAAAGTATTACTTTTTAATAAAAGTTTAGCCACTCTAATGAATATAAGACTACATATAATTTATCCCTAAAATCGTAAAACAAATAATATAACTTATAACATTATCAGTTGGCTTCTTATAATTACTTGATAAAACAAACTAAGAATAATACATACAAAAGTAAAACCTTTTTAACACCAGATTATCTGAGATCTGAAAAATATTAAACAACCAAGTTACATTAATCAATTCTTTATCCTTATACACCATGGTACACATCCTAAACATTCATGCCGAAATGTAATTAGCTTTTGGTACTTTATGGTAGACCACCGGTAGTGGTATTTATTAGAAATTTTAAAAGGTAACGGAACCCTAGTCTTATTACTATTTTATTTACATGGTGAGATCTGGTCGGAAGCTAGTTATTGAACCAACAAACAAGCTGTTTTGGAATTTTTATTTGATATTATGACTATACATTCCTGGAAAATAGAGTCTATACTTTTTAATGTTTTACTTATAATAGTTCCAACGGATGTTCTCTCAGAGATAAAACATAAAATTCACAACAACGGGATTAATAAACGGCGCGATTTTGCACATTAAGAATGAATTAAATATAATTAATTCTTATAATTGTTTTATTAAATTATTTATTCATATCAGGAGTAGTTTTGAAATACTAATATATTGTATTAGTAGTTTAAAATAATGCGTCTTCAATTCTACAAGACTTTAATACAAATGAAAAATATATGTTTGGGTTTCAATTGTAATAGTTGAAAACATCTAATAAAACCTTTCAATGTACCCTCGGAAGCGAATAATCATAAACCAATATGATATCTCTTACAATTTTAAGCTCAAAACTAATATGTAGTAAGCAAAAAATATAACGTGTGTTAGATAAAGTTTGGATTTTTGTAAAAGGATTTTAGAGAGTTATTTGAAGATCCTTCAAGATATAAATCAATTAAGGAATAACATTTTCGTTTGAAGACGTCCCATAAACACTTTCCTTGACTTTGGAATCAGCTGACATCTCAAACTCTTTACACTCTTTTACCCTTTACCCTTTTTTTTAATAAAGTAAACATTATTTATTGAACCTTCTGACCACAGTTTTTTCAAAGGTAGCTAAGTAAATATTATGGACCGGTTAGTTTTATTTTCAGTTGTGCAAATCTCAGTTAGTTTTTTATTCAGTTAACACTCACTGTATGGTATTGTACATACAAATCTTGAATGACAGAAGCAATGAATCATAACAAAATGTATACATAATTACAATCAGAAAAATATTATTATGATTAATGTAACTAAAATAAATGGTAAACAAAATATTAAAAAATACAACAACTTTAAATTAATGATTATTGATTAATGATAATTAATTTATGATTAATAAAAACTGCAATACTTAGGCCTGACAGTGATGTTAAATATCTAGCAAAACTATACCACAACGCATTAATTATGCTATTGAGTGACGAATTCGGAGGATAAGTGGCCAGTATCTCTCTATACGTAATAAAACCGCATGCTTTATAGTGTTCAATTATAAAGCAGCCATCAACCTGTTGAGTGGCCAGAGTCTCTCTCTATATATGATAACGCTTGCATTAGGGTGTGGAAATATGTATTGATCAGCGGTGAGTGATTGAGTGGCCAATATGTTTGATTTCTTTACCGATTTTGACAACTGAGGTGTTAAATTATTGATCAAGGGTGGGTGTATTAACTTCTACTTGATATATCCGGAGGTATTTCTGTAAAGGAGAGATTTACTGGGATACATTGTCCATCATCTCTCAATAGTCAGGTGAGAAACTTTCCTTTGCAATTTATAATTTACATATATTTCAGAAGGTAAATTTACTCTTTATAAATCATGTATTGATAAAAGTTGTTTACAATGTATTACAATGAACAAGTAAGAGAATTAACTGTTTTAAATAAATATAAGTTTATAAGTTGGCATCCCTACATTCTTTGTTTCATTCTTCAATTGCTAGTTGCAACGTTGTATATTTTATTTTTTGTTATTATGAAGATATTAAAGTAAGAGTGCATAAATAATTATAAAAATCTGTTGGAAAGAGTGGATTGCTGCCTACTTTTAAGGTCAATTGTTCAGCATCCAGACTACAAAATACATTTTAAATTATGAAGCTATTACAGTACTATATATTTAGACATTTTTAAGGGCAGTAAATCATATTTTAGCTATGTCGAATACTTGTAGTTTTTAGTAAAAAATCAATTTCAAAAACACACCGTGTAAAATTTTTCACATACCTACAATTCCTACATATTTTTGACAAGCTTTAGGATTGAAATCTTACAGCGATTTTGATTTGGAAAAACAATTCATTTAAATTCCGATAAACGTTTATTATAAATTTAGATTCGACTACAACTATTTTGTTTGTTTAAAAATACCAAAACTATTATTGGAATTATTGGAATTGTTATTGTTTTATATTTTAATAACCTGGGGGACCGGGCTTTACTAGGTGAAGGCCATTTAGTTTGTTCAGTAGGCCTAGAGTAATTTTTACCACGGTCCCTCGATTGATGCAGATTTTCTTCGCTCATTTGCCTGTTTTCTGCATGTTTATAAGGTCACTCCAGTTAAAATAATAAATAAATATCCCTTCAAGTAGTATTTTTTTAATGTACACATTGATCCATTTTGGATAATATGATGTAATCTTCATTCAATGGTTTTAGTCTCTGTTCTCAGGAAATCACATGTTACTAACTCACGTCATGGTGTTACTTTGACAGTTCACTGGTTGTTTAAGAACAGCTGTTTGATACTTTTGGTTTTATTTGAAAATCCATAAGCCCAATGTTAATTTTTAAATTTTTAATTACTTTTCTAAATTTATATTGTTTTAGGAAAGAGGACCTGTCTAGAGCTTATTTACAACCCAGAAATTAGTTTTTTTTCCACAAATTTAATGAAATAGTAACTGTCATCTGAAAAACGGTTCCAACTGTTGGAACAGTTTTTCAGATTACAGTTGCAAACAAGCTAAACTTTATTATATGAGAGTATATAAATAAAAAAAAATGTAGATTGACAACGACATTATACGATTTCTTGTAACTTACTTAAATACACCGTGTTTATTATCTATTACATATTTTTCACCAACAAAAAGTAATTAAAAAACGCCGGGCATGGCTCAGTCCACCGACATGTTATATTAAGTTCATAAATTATGTAAGCCTGACTAATTTTTAAAAATAAACCGTTATTTCAGGAAATAATTTAATTAAAACTATTTTCCATGTTATCTTTATGGCAAAGAAATGCACTTAGGAAGCAGCATGTGATATTCAGAATGGCAGTAATCAAATTGAAAACTACTATAAGGTAAAAAACTACGAACTGAGATAGTTTTATTGGCCTCAATCACTGAAATTGGTTCGGAAATAATGGTGGGGGGGAGGTTCTGTACTTTTTCTGGTGTCAACTATCACCTTCAAGCATGTTTCGTAGTTTTGTTATTGTGTAAGTAAATGCAGGACAAGTCGTTCGGTGTAATGGTATTTAATAAAATAATATAAAAAACTCATTTAAGAGAGCCTATTGATATTTTACATCTGCATTATTATTAATAGAAACATAGGAGATTCTTCTTAGACTTACTAAGCCTTCGTATTATTTGTTTTTAATTGATTAAATATTATTGAAAAACAATATAAAAACAAGTTACAAGTTAATACAGTTTAACTACTGTTATAGAATTACGACCTTGTTTGGTGAAGCATATTTTACTGAACTAAGAACTTGTAAACAAGGGATCAGACACAAGATTCCTTGTTATGGTTAACATGATACGTATCTTGTTCGTGCTAGTAGTTTAAGTTCACGCTTAGCTTGAGATTTACAAACAACAAATTACAAGGTTTAATCTGTATTTTAATTAATTTAGTTTTATCTTTAAACTTTACTGAAACAAATATTCATAATTCGTTTCCAAGTTTCTTAATTCAATAAAACTAAATGTTTTATTGAGTTAAATATGCGTTTTATCAAATTGTATTCAACATCAGTGTTTATAAATCTATACAAATTTAAAATACAGTAAATTCCAAATTTAATTGAAACATACTTGTCCTATTTATAAAATTCATTGATTGTAATGTTTATTTCAAAACCTACTGCTAATATTCATCATATGTGACCGGAGAAAGACTAGATTCTCAATGTTTCGGGACCTGGGATCCGATTGCGTCGTTAATTACAAAAGATGAATAGAACTTATTAGCGTTCGTGACAAAACATTCAGGCGTAGCTGGGAGAAAATCTAAATATTAGAAGTTAACTGTAAAAGAAGTATAAAAACAAAAAAATCAGTATTAACCAAAATCAGCAAATAACAGGCGCCAAACGTACTACCGCCATGCTAACACAACACAGCGCAGACTTGAGTGAGACTGATATCCGTCACAAACCTCAAATATAAATGTGTCATACGTTTTCTATACGATAATATTGCCCACACATCTTTCCGATGAATGGTTTAGCGTAATATTATTGGGATGCAGTAGTCTCATTTAGTTTTTCTCTACCATTTACTCATTACAACTGATTTTGATGGATTTTATCAATAGCCAAAGCTTGTAATGTGAAGATTCCGATGGTTTGAAATTTAATCCATTTTATCTTGATTATTACTTAATCAATTACTATTGTTCTTACTAAACAATAATTTCGAATCAATATTAAACAAGAATTGGAAGTAAGATTCTTTTTATATTAAAGCCAGATAAATGTTTGGGGGACACAAAAGCTTTTATAGGACTGCGGTCCAAACCCCAATTAGATACCCTGATACTGAACCAGTTTACGAGTTTTTGGGCCAAAGGTGTAATGTATAATTATTGATCAGTTTAGTGAAAAGGGTAATGTTTTCATATAAGGGCCTTTGAATATCTTAACAAGACTGAAGCACTTAATTTCATAATTGGATAACATCCTTTAATCAATGTGGATGACTCATATGCTGACTCTAATTCCGTTGAATGTTCTGCTTTGATCACATTTGTCGTTGCTGTATGGAGTTGAGATACATTTTAATACAATTATAAGTTTCTCATATGTACCTTTCAGTTTTAATGTTACCTATTTCGTCACTCTGATCATTTTCTATCGTTGAGAAGAGACGCATAGGTAATTTACTTTTAACCAATTTTATATCAGACACTTTTACTTCCCAACAATAATCTGAACTAATAAATTTGAGGTAGAGTAGATCGTTTACAAAAATATCCTGACTATTTGTTGGCGCATATACAACAAGATATAAGCCCAAAACTAACACATTAGAGGTGCAATAATAATTCAAATTTAAACATTTTCCTTCATAGGTTTTTTATTTGTTTGTTCGTTACTTGTTAAATTGTTAGACTATTACTGAAAAAGGATTCATACAATAAATATTAATAATTTTATACACACAAAATATCGGTACAAATATAAAGTCAATAAAGTCTAATTAAAATTGCGGAATTTAAATAAGTTAAATTTGGTTAACCCAACCCGAGTAAATAACATAATTTGTATAAAATAGTCCGTATTTTTTCGTCCTAATTTTGATAAATATATCGATTTGAATTTTTATTATTCTTAAATAAATACCATTGTAATAGAAAAAAGAGTTGGGTAAATAGCTTTAAACTACACTAATGAACCCAAAGTCATTAGCGAGCCGTTGGTTTTGCGCTTTTGAAATTTTTCCTGTGTATAAACCCATTTTATCTACATAACCTATAAATTGTGCATTATGTAAACTCACAATACATTTTATTAATAAAACTGGGACAACTCCCAATGTTATAAGATGAAATACATGTAACAGCGGCAATCCACCTGTTTTAATTTTGTAAAACCTTATAAATAATAGAATAGTAAAACAAATTATCAATGGTTTCTTGCAACAATGTTCCGCAGATGTTCTCAGTGTTTCCTGGGAGAGGTTGTGTGTACCAAGGCAGGTCCAGTTTCCTAGAAAGGAGTACAGGGAGTTTGTTTGTATTAAAAGCTAATGATAAAAACTGTTGTAGAGATCCTTCTTTAACTTCTTTCTGGATGAAGGCAGAAGAGCTAATTTGTCTAAATATAGCAGGGGTTGGCATAGTCACATTTATTCCTCCTGAAAAAAGATTGACGCACACCACCCACAGAAAATAAAAAAAAGCTATTACATGTTTTTCAGCTTCACTAACTAACCATATTTACTGAAAATAAAGCCCATACCAAAATTGTTTTATTACATTTGTATCAACAACTTATGGATCAACTGGAGTAAAAAATCCTAGCTATAATTATGGTACAAATAATAATACACAAAACTATTATAATAATGCTAAACATATGGCGGATAACATGCTATAAGGATGTTTTTTGTCAGTTAGTAATCTTTACAGTAAACAACCATTATATACTTGAATCAGCCAAATCTATAACATACAACCAATTACAGATATTTCTTGGCAATCATCATTCCCACAACATGAGAAACCATATTCTGGTTGACCGCAATCGATTAGAACTTTACACAAATAAAACAATACAACGTTTTTAGGAATTTGCCAAGAGATCTTATGTCCAATAACAACCAAAAAACGTACTTGACAAGCCAAGGGTGAATCTGATAGTTATCTATTGTACTTAATTTGGTTTTTGATGCAATCTTTTATTCTTCAAGTAGCAAAAATTACTTTATAAACCAGGCAAACTATAACTACAAAAATAAAAATAAAGCTTAAGGTTTTTTAATTCTTAATTTGATATTTTTAAGTCATTCTATGGACAGGAAAATTGTAATAAACATTATTCTAGATAATATTCTGAAGTATTTATGATTTTTGACACTATTTATGTATAAACTTAAATAAATACCTAGTTCACGTATAAACTTTGATAAATAAATATTTTGTATTTATTGACTGATTAGAAATCCCTGTGAGTAAGGACTAAGATCCCATAACTGCAAAATTCGGATTGATTAGATAAAAATAAAATGAAATAATCTTCAGGAATATAACGAAACATTTAAAAACTCAATTTATGTGCAAGAGAACCATACTACTCTTGATTATTGAGAGAACATTGATCTCAAGATTTCTGTGACCACTCACTGTTGATTCATATTGTATGCCATCATACCTCAATAACAATTTCATAGTACAATAAAATAAAATAAAAATATTCTATAACATTTGTCATTTGTTAATTAGTACGTACATCTTTAGTGCTGGAGAGAATAAGAAGAAATAATGATTTTGTTAGGGAAAATTCCTAAAGTACACTTTATTTATACGATTGAAAATGTACCTATTGGGATTTGAATTATTTAGTTATAACCCACAAATAACGCTAAGCCCTTGCATGATAAGCCTAGTTATGATAATTTCACTAGTAATAAATATTATTACTTAATAAAGACTTGTTATTAATCATGACGTTTATAAGGAGCAAACTATAATTACATAAAAAACAGTATTAGGAAAATATATTTCTAAAGGCTACACTCATATTAGACTGAGATAACATTACAAATTACAATGACGACATAACATTATACTTTATGTAACAGTAACGACTACGGAAATTACAGGAGATTATAATAATGAGGAAGTTCATTCTAACGACAACCTGAAGTGGGCCTAGATAAGGCGTTCTCTGAGGACGGATTACAAGTTTGTACGCATCATAACTTTATGGGCCTTGTGTAAAGTTTGCATAACTGTAGATATCCTTTTATACGGGGTTTTCAAAAATGTAGTTGTTAAACTGTATTGTTATATATAAGTGGAGCATTAAAGATATATTGTTTGAGCTCCATGGATATACATATTATAATGAATACAATTCAATCCTTGATTATTTATCAACATTTCCGACAACTTTACTCGATGTAAACTCATTTTAACGTCCTTTATGTATGTTGATAGTATTAGACATTTTTAACAAATTTAACAACTGATTAATGTTACCATTACGTTTTATGTCAAGTAAATTGCCAACTACAGTTGTTTCGAAGTTCGCAATAACGATTTGCTAGAATGTTGGTTCTTTAAATACTTACATTATTTTATAACTAATAATTATAGAAATTATTCTAGAAAGCGTACAATTTATTCAAACAGCGGAGAAACTCTTTACTTGCCAATCAGTTTTCGGTATTAAATTCAATGATTTAAGAATTATCTCTTAGATATTTTTTATTTCTAAAATAGTATCTCAAAATAAAAATAAAATAGAACCAGTATTTTTATAGTAAGCCATACAGTTAGTCTATTCTTCAGTTTACAACCAAAACTCACTCTGGCTGGCTCGTACTTTCGAACATAAAAAATGATTATAATTTTGAATAGTTGGATACTACTAACATTTCAAATTCACAAGATAAATTATAACTTAAAATTTGTTACCAAACTAAAATATTATCACTGATCACTGTTGAAAGAGTACTAAAAAGTCTCATCACGACCATTACAAGGTTTTTGGAGTGACACTCTTGTCTCTCCAATGAGACTTTGTAATTAGTGGTCTTCAAGAGATTTGTTATCGCCCCTGCTTATAATAAGCAAAACAATAAAAACTTTTAAATTTAACATTTAAGGTAAGATTTAAGACAATAGAAGAAACCAGGTGTATAGACAAGGGTTATCTATTAAATAGTCAAGATAAATCATCCCTATCGCCAATTTGTCATTGCACCCCTTTCTTTAATTTATATTTTGTCCTCTTAAGGTCACTTTATGGTTAACCAATTCATATACACAACAGAATTTAACATTTTTGGAAAGTCCATTCTTTGTCATCAGCGGTTTTACAAATTGTTTTATTCAGTATTGTGTGATAGATATTTAAATACCAGAAAATGGTAGTGTGCTATGAAAATTACTACAGAAATATCAATCACAAAGTGAAATCCATAAAACATTTTTAACATAAACTTCACTTGCACTAACAAAGCTGATATTTTCAAAAGGCATCATCTGTAGAGGGGAGTGAAACTTCTCAATTGACAAGTTGAGCAGCTAAACAATTCTCGCGTGTAATTACATACTGACACACTAATGAAGGCACGATGTGTACTAATCCACCTGCAATATAAGTTTGCTGAGACCTGCAGGAAACATTAGGTCCTCAGTAGTGAATGTTTATAAAAACTTAAAGACACAGGTTTAACTAATAATGTGTCTTTAATGCAGAGAATATATCTTCTTAAACGCAAATTGATTAATATAGCACTAAACTAAAACTGTTAAAAGCTATATGTTAATAGAATGTCTGGTTCTTCTTGATTCAGTAATACACGTAAGTTATGAAACGTAACATTGTGAGTTACAACTAGTTAATCTAGTCCTAAGTAAATATAAATTAACTTAAACATTACATTCAAACTTCATAGCTGTAATTGTAAATATATTTCACATCACTTTAAGCAACACAAAAGCTGTAGTTGGACAAAGTCACAACTGCCTTTTGCTTTTCAAAAGTTATGCATTTAATATTCAGCGCAAAGAGAGTCCTGCGATCTCGTAAATTTGTGCAGATTTTTAAGCGTTAAAGTTCCACATCAGTTGAACCAACTTCGTTATTAAATAGGGAATACGATTTTACCTCACGTCTCAATGACAGACGGATAACGGATTCACTCACAAGTGACTTGTAATTAAATACAAAATAGTGATAGTATGTTTTTGAAATTTATTAAATAAACCAGTGAACCAAGTAATTTTGAGGAACAAATTCTACCGTGTGAACATGGTTGACCTCATCGTAGTGGACTTGTAGAGCCGAAAGGCTCTTTGGGTTTGTTACTTGCCCACTCAGAGGAGTTTGATTGTGTCGATCACGAAGCAATGTCACTTAGAACTTAGTAGTATAGCCTCGTGTGGTCCTCGGCCGACCAGTTATCAGGTTTGAATAATTCATGACAGTAACAGGTGCCAAACTGTCCGAATTTGTGATCAAACTTCAGTACCATCAAGGTGAGTTACTGTGACCATCAGGGTTCAATACTCTGCTCTTTCCTGTTCCTGATCTACGTCAATGGTATCAGATCATCTAACCAACCCAGAAAATTAACCAAGATTGTAATAGATGATCGCCTTTGTTTACCAAACCTATATAGGCTAGATCTAGATAACGAAACAATAAAATAATTTGGTAATTAGATCATGTAGTTTATATTTACAAGGCACATGTACAAGGGTACGACATTTATGCAATAAAATATCATAACATGTTGATACAGCGAAAAAAAATTTAAGAAAGAAAAATAGCATATAATTAGAGCAACATTAAATAGCTTTTGTACTCTAGATATTTACCTTATTTTCTATATTATACCCTGCTATTGTCTTACTTAGTGAATCTTAATGTTAAAAATGATAATTTAATATCAAACCTGCTTTTAACATGCAAACAATATTTATAATTTGATTAGTTAATTAATTCAAATGGTTTTGTGAGTGGATATTTACCAGTGAGTCGTCTCTCCCACCAATGCCGGTGGAGTTCGTCTCTTCAGGGATTCATTCTGGTATTTGCCTAAGTAAGATGAGAAACCATAACAATTCATAAAGGGAGGTAAATGATTTGACCCCTTACTTCCAGGATTTTCATATTTTAAAAACAGTTTTAGATGCCTAATTATACTCCGTGCTTATTAGCAATTTAGAAATAATCAGTAAAGATTCATATTATAGATATTGTAATATGTAATTTAGCATTGAAATTTAATTTAATTTAGCGTAAATTTTGGCTTGATCTGAAATAGAGGCCTGATTTAGTCTCTAACAAACTAAAGTGGCGCATTGCCGTGTGTTCACAAATTTGCGGTGATTTTACGTCACTGCAAACAGAATGCATAACTATAGTATTCTTTCTATTAATGTTTTGTATAGATAGGATTCATTATTATTATTAGCTATAATCTTGCGATTCCTTAAATGTATAATAGAACATTTGTAACATATTTATATCAAATTCCCCCCTAAATAAAGTAATATTAATATTTTAACTTATGCAGCCCATTTATCTGTTATCATGGAGCACGATGTATGAGGTTAACAGATATTTAAAACTACATAAAAAGAACGTACAATTATTTTCAAACAATTAAAAGTAGAAATTAAATGTATAGTATAATACTGTTAACAAATTAAATCCTGATATAAAAATACATCTAAAAGACACATTTAGATGGTTAGAACAATAATAACAACTATGAACTGAGATTTAGTACATAATATATGTTTCTCTAAATTACAATACAATAGAACCTTGATAGCAAAACTCTCAAGGGAATTTGGGAAACAGTGTTGTTATCGAGATACTCTTCAAGTTGAGGTTCGTGTTATCAAGGACGTTTGGACTATAAGTTGTGCTATCAAGGTTATTGGTTTTTCTAAAACCCCTTCATACCCCTTAGTCCATTTTGGATAAACTCTCCGAAGGAAGGGTTGGAGCGGGGTTTTTATGTTTAGACCTGAGCCCAAGGAATTATGTCCTTTAAAATATCCGTCCTGATGTCCGTGGGAACAATGCACGAGGAAGAGTTAACTCGAGTTATAGAGGTTCCATATCGTAACACAAAGCAGTATTGAGGTTGAAGTAGTGATATAAGGTTTCAGTGTCACAAAAAAGTGCTGTAGAGGATTATAACTGTGATCTGAATTAGGTAAAAAGCCGTTCTATTGAGGTTGGTAAAACAATAATAGTCGAACTATAGAGGTAATCATTAAGTGTTACGGTAATCTCACGGGGATTTTAAAAATGCACGTGTTATCGAGGAAGTCGTGTTACTGAGGAGCATGTTAGCGAGTTTTTACTGTACTATAATTCACTTAAATCACTTTTTAAGACACCGACACAAACGAGTGTGTATATAAGGACGAATATGAAAACAGTTGTCGGTACAGAATGAGTAAGATGTCTTGTGTAGCCTTGTTACAGACTAAAACCTGGTTATTCCTTAGTTAGAAAGATCAATTATTAACCCAAAGACCAATGGCAGCTTAATTCAGTTTTGATCCAAAAAACATTAATAAAACACAAATAATTTGAGTAGGCTATTAGAAAAGCTATGTAATGAGGGAACAGGTTTCGAGAAGAAATTAAGATGTACCTATTATAAAATGTATACAACTAGTGCGCATACTTTTTGTAGGTAAGAATTCATTGTACATGGTATTGGTTTGAGTTAAAAACAATTATTTTATCGAATTGATTACAATATTGCTTTGGTACATCATAAATCCATTTTGTGTTTATTAAAAACAAATACATTGAGCTTTAAAGAGACGTTATATAAATTATCACTATAGTATATACGACTAGAGTAGGACACTGCAATAGTTCATGGAGTATCCAAGTATAAGTCATGAGAAGGCGTGCGTAAATTACAGTCTGCATTAATTACAGCAAACCATCTGTCTCTGAAAGTGTTGGCGTGATTTTGACACAAGTTTAGGACTTTGGCCTCTTAAGTTGTAAATTAATGCGGTTCCACCAACCCAAGGCTTCAATTGGCCACGTCATGAACATAGTTAAGAAAGAAAAAAGTAATAATTCTAAAAATATTTTTACACTTTTCGCTGATAAGTCTAAATGATGTAAGATATAGATTTATTAACTACTTTAACTTAAAAAGATAATGACTATGAACCTGTTATAAAGTCTACACACAAAAATAAGTCACAGTAAAATGTTTAATAATTACTTTTTTGATAACTTAAACAAATTAACATCCTCCAAAAATGGTGGTGTGCTATGACAAATTACTACAGAAATACCAATAAAAATTAAATCCCTTAAACGTCAATCACTTCACTTCACCTACGTTAACAAAGCTGATCGTTCAAATAGTCAAAAAAGGAAACAAGCAGCACCACTTGTGGCGTAAAATTTCTCAATTGACAGGTTCAGCGACTAAACAATTCTCGCTTGTAATTACATACTGCCACCCTAATGAAGGAACCAAGTGCTCTAATCCACCTGCAATATCGGTTAGATAAGACCTGCAGGAACCGTAAGCGCCTAATAAGTGAATGTTTATAAATACTTCAATACAAAGATTAACTACTGATGATTCTTTGAAGCAGGAAATATACATTCTTTATACAAATTTATTAATATTTAACTAAATGAACAATTTTTAAAATTATATATTGAAATATAAAATTGTTACTTCTTGTAACAAAAGTATACGTAGATTATATCATTATATATTTGAGATTTTTGATTATGATTTGATTTATATGATATGATTTATTATGATATTATTTATTTATGATTTGAGATATTTGATTATGCATTTGAGATAAAACTAGTTCAATTTGTTTTAACAAAGTATATTTTACGTACACAAACCTTATACTTTTAATTGAAAATACTTATTACATAATTTAAAGCAATATAAAAGCTGTAGAAGGATTAAGTTACAACTGCCTTTCGCTTTTGAAAAGTTATGCATTTAATATTCAGCGCAAAGAAAGAACTGCAATCTGGTAAATTTATGCAGTTTTTGTAAGCGTTTAAGTTATATATCGGTTAAACCAACTTCGTTATTAAATAGGGAATTATATTTTAAATTATATCGCAATAACAGCCTTTTTAAGGGATTCACTCCCAAATGCCTTGTAATTAAATACAAAATTAAGTTTAGTATGTTTTGGCAATTTATTAAATAAAACAGTGAACCAAGTAAAATTGAGGGACACAATCGACTACTACTTGAGTAAACATGGTTGACCTCATCGTAGTGGGTGTATAGAGCCCACTAAGTGGGTCACTCACTACGTGGGTCTTATCCATTGGCCACTTTAAGTTTGTTCGTTGCCCACAGGAGTTTGATTGTGTGGATCACTGCGCAATCTCACTTAGAACTTAATAGTATAGAATCGTATGCTCCTCGGCCTACCAGTTTTGAGGTTTGAATAATTCATCTCAGTAACATGTGCCATCTGCCCGAATTTGTGATCAAACTTTAATGTCATCAAGGTGAGTTATGGTGTCCATCAGGGTCCAATGATAAAGTAGGACATTTATGTTACTCTATAGTGGTTCAGTGCAATAAAATATCTGAAAAGATGGATATAGCTAAAATAATTTTCAAAAATCTTAGCTTACAGCTAAATCAACATTGTATAGTTTTTGTACTCTGAATGGCTTATTTTATATGTTATGCCCCGCTATTTTTTTACTTAGTGAATCTTATGTTAATAATGGCAACAAATATATATTTCGAATGATTTTATTAGTTTATTGGTTTTTGTAGGTAAGAATTATTTGTTCACGGTATTGGTTTGAGTTCGAAACAATTATTTGATGGGATTGATTACAATATTGCATAAATCCATAAAGTGTATATTAAAAACAAATACATTGAGCTCTGATGAAACTTTATTAAATTATCACTATAGTATATACGACTAGAGTAGGACATTACGATAGTTCATAAAGTATTAAACTACAAGTCATGAGAAAGCGTGTGTAAATTACAGTCTGCATTAATTACAGCAAACCATCTGTCTCTGAAAGTGTTTGCGACGTGATTTTGACATAAGTTTAGAACTTTGGCCTCTAAGTTGTAAATTAATGCGGTTCCACCAGCCCAAGGCTTCAGTTTTCCACGTTGTAAAAATAGTTAAGAATTAAAAAAGTAATAATTATAAAAACAGTATATTTAACATTTTCTTTGATAATTCTAAATATTGTATGTAGAATGTAGATCAATTAGTAATTACGATATATATATATATATAAAAACCTTGTTGGGCCTTTAACACATTTCACTTATCAATCTGTTATCAATTCTATATAGAAAACAAGAGATAATAAAAGGTTTAGTATTTATTACTTTTAGGGTAAATTAAATGAATTTAAATACACCATTAAATATCTAGAATGCCATACTGTATGGCCAAGCGCAGCTGTGTCACTAAGTTAGGTTTCTGTACGTTTTCAAAAGCTGCAAGGTCTACGACAGTCTCAGAACTTGGCACTCACACTGCTGAATATAAGACGTGTGGACTTCGGAACAGCAAAGAGGCGGTTCGACTTTGGAGGTTTTCAAGTTTAATTTATTCATCTACTTCGAATTCTTAAATGATAAGGAACGCACATTAGCATCCATTCATCCAGCTCTTGTAGAAAAATAAAGTGTAAAACATTAGTGGAAACAAGTTTATCTTACAACTGCATTGTTACTGCTGTTATAAAAATGTTAGCTTATACTGGTAAAAAAATATTTACTAACTAAACAAATATTTAGTTTCCTTATTGTTTTCTTATTCGGGACTTTAAGGAGTTTAAGACAATTTAATATCAACTATAGCTTTAATTATAGACGTTTATTATTGCAATGTAGAAACAAAAATATGAAATTAATTATTATTAATTAATTACTTGGAAAATATACTCTCTTAAGTAAACAGGATTAGTATTTGGAAAATTTATTTGAAAATCTTGATTTATAAACAAAGACAATTCTCTCATATAGATAGGCCGTTTAAATTTAATTTTGTGCTACAGAAAAATTAAATAAATTAAAGCGGTTTTAGTTATTAGAATCGAAATATTAATTCCACAACAATATTAACTATGATGTTAAATACTTTTATTACTGCAACTGCTTTGCTTTTATTAATTGTAACAATACTAACTATTCTTTGTTTAAAACTCGTTGTTGGTGATTGGAAGTTTATGTTATTTAAGGAATTTTTGCGGATATTTTCCACCACTTATTGGTTACTGTTCCATCACTTATTAACTACTGTTAGATACCGCATTATAGATTATTCATGTAAAATATTGTTATAAAAAATACCAGTAAATATAGAACAAAAGTAAAATAAAGAGGTTCTCTCAAGCCTTGGAAAAATTAATACAATAGTAATTCGGTACATATATTGGATCTTATTTACCGTTGAACATACCCGAAGTCCGCTGGAGTTGAAGCTCTGCGGCGAAAAAAATATGAGCCATGGCCGCCTATTTGTTTGCTCCATAACCCCTAAATATTAGAGGCAGAACATTAATTTTATGGTTATAAGTTTTAAGGGATTTGGCAAAAACCGTTCAGCAGTTGTTTGTGATTATTATTTTGTATCAATACAATGGATAACGGTTAAAGGTTACACATTTATTTAATACAAATTAGCATTGCAATTTTTAAACAGCCGCTACTTTGAAACCAAAATTTGGACAGATACAACAGTTTTAAGGAATCTGTAAACATATCAGATCAACGTTTAAAACAATTTTCAATGTTTGGCCTTTAACCTTTTTCTGAGATATGAAGCTCATTATAAAAAAGACATATATGCTTACATACAGGAAACACATCGAGGTGGCTGTTATGTGTCAATTGATATCTTTCCGAGACACAACAAACTAAAGTTTGTTGCAGTTGAAGCAGGACGCTGTATATGAATAATTACTACCCAAATTAGACAAATTGGTATGTTCACTACATCTCAGTAAGCTTTTTGCAGTGTTTCAATAATGCTACAATGTATTTAGTTTATTCATATAAAATAAAACAATTTAGCTTTTGATACAAATAGTAATAAACCGCATTTTTAATTACAATAGGAACTTTATTACAATATACGAACTCTATATGAATAATGTTTTATTAAAAATTTGATTTTGTAATACAAACAATTCTTGTTTATATTTTATTTTGCCTTTATAATTGATTTGCAACTGTTATTTGAACAAGTCATAACATATACCACAAATACGCTTAAAAATAAAAAACTAAGTTCAAATATGTACAGAAAATCACAAAAACTCAACATATCTTTATCAGATTATGTTTAACTAAATAGACAATTCCTCTCTGGCTTGTCCAAGCAAATCCAACACTTCAATTACTCTTTCAGTATCCATTACAATATTTCCACCCCAGCGTCCCATCGATAAAACCGAGCTTTTTTTAAAAGAGATAGTAAATAATTAAAAAAATAATCGCCGTTGTAAAAGCGCAACGTAACGTTAGACTTGTCTCACGTCATATCATTGAACACATTCTGAATATCAATAAAAATACGAATATTGTTTAGCACATGTGAAACCTTATCACACCCTATTTTTACCATGCACAAAATATATAATTAACCCGTAAACCCAATTATTCTTGTAACCATTTTCAGGAACTACTTCAAATATAAGTTTATGAACAAGCTATAGTTTATCAAATGTCCGTGCCTCTGATTTGCAGGAACATGATAGTTGTGACGCGCCCCTGGCGGGAACTGTAGCAATTACTACACTGTACTGCAGGTAATCAATTAATCAGCTGTGGTTTACTACTCAAATCAAAGCTTGATGTATCTGCAACTGCAACATTAACAATAATCTTAAAATAAAGTTTAAATCTTAATAAAATTTGGATTATTAATATCAACAAGGTTTGGAGATAAAACTATATTTGTTCGATTGATTATACGAACTGCTTCTATACTGTCGAGCTTTCACTGAGAAAGGAATATTGATTTTAAGACGTTATATTCAAATACACGAGACTGTTAAATATCAGGTAAAACTTACTTATTTGAATCCCATTATCTTAAAACAATTGAAAAGTTTGAACCCTTTCAATATTATTTATTTCACAACAAAAACTGATTTCTTTCATGACAAAAACTGATTCATTCATCAGACAAAAATGAGAAACACCGTTCAAAGTTACTCAATGCAGTTTCCATGTAAGCGAAACAAGAGTGGGTACTCTGTAAGTGGATTCGGGCTTTCATCCACTACCTCAGTGATGATTTTACAGTATGAAATTGCACATCTAATAACGAGGTGCATTGTGCCTTCACTAGATTCATGTGGTGGAGTACGTCTTTGGGTATTCATTCCGGCATTTGCTTCAGTGAGATTATAAATAAAGAAGTCAATTCACAATGGAAGATGCAGGATTTTACCCCTTACCTCCAGAAGGTTCACAACTTTAAATGTTACTCATATGAGTTGCGGTTTGACAATTCCATAAAAAGTTATACGGGACCAAAAAGCAGCTTTCAATAATAGATATTTTAGTTTAAGATTATAATGTGTACGTATTAACGATTTGGTAATAATCAGTAAAGGTTACTAGAATAGGTATTGTAAGTTGTAATTTAGTATTTCCATTATATTTAATAAAGCGTAAATTTTGGCATGATCTGAAATAAAAGCCAGATTTAGTCACTAACAAACTAAAGTGGCGCATGCCGTGTATTCAAATATTTTCGGTGATTTAACATCCCTACAAACAACATTCATAACTAAGAAGTTCTTTCTGTTTACGTTTAGTAGATATAGGGTTTATTATTATTATTAGTCATGTTTTCACGAATATGCATAATAGATCATTTGTAACATAATTACATCAAATTGCCCCATAAAATGAAGTAATTTTATTATGTAAACCTCTGCAGCCCAATAATTTTTATAATGGAGCACGATTTATGTGGTGGACCAGGATTCAAAATGATATAAAAATGACGTACAAATATTTAAAAACAATGAAAAGTATAAGTTAAACTTAAAAAATTATCCTAATACTAATAAATTAAGATGTATCATAAAAAAGACAAATTTAGATGAGACTAACAAGAAAAAGTATAAACTGTGGTGTAGAAAATAATATATATTTCTTTAAAATACAATACTACAATTCACTTCAATCACTGTTTAAGATACTAACTCAAACAAGTGCGTATTTAAGGACGAAATTCATAATACAATCCTGAGTATAGAATGAGTAAGAAGTCTTGTGAAGCCTATAAACCAGGTTAATCCTTAAAAACATCAGTTACCAGCCCAAAGACCAATGGCAGCTGGATTAAGTTTTGAACCTTCACAAATTTCTTTATTTTGCTCAGGATCTATCTGGCAAACCTCGGATTGTAAGGCAAACGCTCTAACCACTACACTACCCTGAAAATTCATTCATGAAACACAACAAATTTGAGTAGAATATTGGAAAAGCTATGTAGTGTGGGAGAAGGTTTCGAAAATAAATTTAGATTTACATATTACAAAATTTATATAACCAGTACGCTTACTTTTTGTAGGTTAGAATTATTTGTAAACTGTATTGGTTTGAGTTTGAAACAATTATTTTATCTAATTGATGGCATTGTTGCTTCATTTAATCATAAATCCATATATTATGTGTATTAAAATCAAATAAAAAACATGTTATCGATTAGAGTAGGACATTACAATCACTACTATTATAAAAATTAGATGGTGTCTATTTTTCCATCAAGCCAAAACCACTTGACTAATTCTGCTGAAATTTTACCCAAATATAGTCTATGTACCCAGGAGTGTCCATAGGCCTATTGCCGTTTAGAAAGGTCCTTAGGGCTCTACCCCACGGGACTTCCAAGTCCCAAGTTATTCATATGGAAGAGCGTTTTATTTGGTTTATGTCACATGTGTTTTTTTCTTAATTCAGTTAATTTAAATAAACATCTGTTGTAAGGAATATATCCACAGACATTCATTATTTTGTTTACAATGTTTCTACTCTGAACTCCCCCCCCATCTAATGAAGCACGGGCATATCAGCTAGTAGTTCGAAAAATATTGAGGTATAAGTCATGAGAAGGTGTGCGTAAATTTACAATGTGCATCAATTACAGCAAACCATCTGTATCTGAAAGTGCTTGTGACGTGATTTTGACACAAGGTTAGAACTTTGGCCTCTAAGCTGTAAATTAATGCGGTTCCACCAGCCCAAGGCTTCAGTTTTCCAAGTTGTGAACATAGTTAAGAGAGAAAAAAGTAATAATGATAAGAAAGTATTTTTAAAATTTTGTCTGATAAGTTCAAATGTTATGATTTATAGAATTATTAATAATTTCTGTATTAAATCAAACTATGTTGGACTTTAATAACCTGATGGCTTTAAATCTGTTACAAAGTCTACATACAAAAATAAGTGATAGTAAAATGTTTAGTACTTTTTACTTCAATGGTAACTTAAACTAATTAAAATACTCCAATATACAGCTAGATTACCTCATGGCATACTCATGGCTAACCCAGCTGTGCCACTAAGTTAACTTTCTGGAACTTTTACAAAAGCTGCATGGACTACGACACTCTCCGAACTTTGCACTCACAGCGCTGAATATAATGCGTGTAATAATCGGAGCAGCAAAGAGGCGGTTCGACTTTGGAGGTTTTCAAGAGTGTGAACAAGCTATAATTTATCGATTTTCCGTGCCTCTGATTTGCTAGACGGATGCAGGTACAAGATAGTTGTGTCGCGCCCCTGGCGGGAACTGTAGAGCAATTACTGCTCTGTACTGCGGGTAATCAATTGATCAGCTGTGGTTTACTCCTCTAATCAAAGCTTAGTGTATTTGCGACTAAAAATATTACCAGTAATCTTAAATTAATGTTTATAACTTAGTTAAATTTATCATAAGATTAACAAGGTTTGGAGATAAAGCGATATTCTTTCAATTGACTATACGAATATTTTCGTTTATATATTGTCGAGCACTGCATTTTTCAAAGCACCACAACGGCTTTCAGAAACTCCAACTAAGAGATTTCTTATTCTTAAAATATCAAAAAAATTTATGTTTATAAAATAATATTTTCTTTACTTTCAGTAATAAACAGCAGCGATAACAACTAACTACACATGGCATACAGGCGAGAGTAGTGACATCACTATCGGTGATGATTTCCCCAAGGTAATGTTGCTCATTGTCATGATGTCTAACTTGTCACCACATTGATCAACCATAGTTTAAAAAACCTGTGATCATTCCACTAGCTTTAACATATAGAAAAAACAAGACAAAAACTGTAATTGTGTCCATGATAATTACGATGAAAAAACTTTATTTGGAAAGAAATATCGATTATAAGACGTTATGCTCAAATACAAGACATTACGTAAATCTTACATATTTGAACCCCATTATCATAAAAAAATTGAAAGTTTGAACACTTTCAATATTATTTATTTTATTACAAAAACTGATTTCTTTTGTGACAAAAACTGATTTGTTCATTAGACAAAAATGAGAAACACTGTTCAAAGTTTCTCAATGCAGTTTCCATGTCAGCGAAAGAAGAGTGGATACTCTGTAAGTTGATTCGGGCTTTCATCTACTACCTCAGTGATGATTTCAGAGTATGAACTTGCACATCTAATAACGAGGTACATTGTGTCTTCAGTGTTTTCTCTACTTGTTAATGGAAATGAAAAAAGTCTAAATTATGGGTAACAGTGAGTTGTAAAGTTGAATTGCTTTTATAAAATGGCTTGCATCATTAGATAACGCTTATAGAGAGAGGTAAATTCAAGTTTGAATGTAACTCTGGATTAATGTTGCACACAATCAAAGTCTTATTATTTAAAATAGGAATGCTAGTTATTGTAAAAGTGTAAGATCAATACAGTAACTGCGTACACAATTAATAAAAACAAGTTAAAATTTGGCAATGTTATGTTGTTTGCTAAGTGACAATAATACTTTCCCAAAAGCGTATTTTCGGTTCAATTTTTAATGAGTTTTTTTGAGAAATATCATGTTACACAGAATTTAAGTTGGTAATGGACAAATGTTTTAACATCTGTGATAATCATCATATGATTATGTTTATGTATTATGTAAACAGTAATAAGTAAAAGTAATAAAGTGTTGCTAAAATGTGGCAGTGATTGTATCATTTAATATGTTAAAAGCTTTTAAAACTAAGTAAAAATCAAAAATTCTAAAGTACATTTTAGATTAATTTTTGATCATCCATACAATAGTACAAACATAATAGTATCCGCCGATGTTAAAATATTCTGTCTATAAAGTTTAAAACTACGCAAATATAATGCATTACTAAATATTATATAATGGGTACTTTTACGATCCTGCACTTTATTTTATCCCTATGAAGAGACAAAGTACATTTCGATATCCCTTAGGTATATTTGGAATCATAAACTCCATAGTATAACTCATCAGTATAAAGTGCTGTTATCATTATTATATTTTCATTATAAAGTCGATAGTTTACTGGAAGGATCACTTTGGTTGCAGACATTAAGAGAGTAATATTTGTAATGAAATATAACAAATACCATTAGGTAGCATGTTATTTTATTTGCTGACGTATATTGTACATCGTGCGGACTTAATAATTAAAACAGTATTGTTGATAATTACCAGGCCCGAATAATCTGCTGACTATATTGTGGTAATCAAAGAAATGGTACAACGTTATCCTAATGAATTATAAAAATCATATTACACACATAATTAAAAAGTTATTTATTTATTTCCACTAATTGCGTAATGGGATTTTTTTTTAAGTATCGAATAAACATCTGATTTGTTACTATTTGTCCCAATTTGTCTCTTAGATTAAAATACAATTCATTGTTTTGTATACATGCAGCACTATTTCGTTTAGAAATTTTTAAAGTTCAATAAACAAAATTAATAAACTCATTCGTGAAAAATGAACGGAATGTAATAAAAGAGGTCTTACAACACTTAAGATATATTTACACTTATACTGATTCACATACAGACGGTAAACATATATAAAAGATGGTTCTAGGCTATCGATTTCGACCAGTCACACCAGTCATCATCAGGCAGTTGTTTTTGAATAATGAATACAACCTTAATTTGTGTTACATAATAAAACCATTATAGGGAAATAAATGAGAAGAAATTACTAGCAGAAAGTTATAGGTAAATCACTACACGCATATTTCAGCCCCTATTATGGTGACACACTTCCCCGCTGGAATTAACGATGGAGTTGCTCCTTTTGTCAATGGTGAAGTTATATTTAAGTTGAAATAAACTTTCAGGCACATTGTTAGACGTGGATCCTCCATTATCCTAAAACACGTCTTGAATTAGTGGAAATTGTCAATCAGCTTAACTTGCCAATCGAAAAGTTATGTTTGTAATGCATTTTCAACTGCCAATAAATATTACTGTAACTTGTACAACTAAGTTAGCCAAACACCTTTTCTTATAAAAATAATTATTCATAATTTACCAGTTTATAAAATTTAGCTTGAGTTTTAAGCTTATATGTACAACTATTATCTGTCAGTCTGTGAAATATCAAATGTTGCACAAGAAGATTCCTTAAATGACCAATTATGGTGACAGAAATATTATTTCGAATCTTCATCTACAATTAGGTGGTACATGTCAACGCTAGTTCATCTCTAGTGTAACAAAAATTAGAATAGAAAATTAGCTTGCAGGTAAAGACAAATAAACAAAGGAATTTGGCTCGCATTTGTGTTAATAATATTGGATAGCAAAATTGTGAAGGAACTTGCAAGCAACCAATCCACCCACGAAATATTTGAAGGCATATGAGTGAAGGCACAAAGGAATTACTTAGAGTTTTAAATTACTTTAGGCCTACTGAACAAACACGTTGAGTATTGAGCCCTTGGTCATTATTAATCTAACATTAAATATTAAAATGTATTTTTTTTTAAATAAAAATTGGTTCCTATGTTAAAGAGCATACTATTTCCTTTTCGTTCTTATATTAAAATACAAGTCATAATTTAGCCGCTAACAAACCAAAGTTGCCGCCTTGCAAAGTATTCATAAAGTTGCGGCGCTTTTGCGTCACAGCAAACAGAATCTCTAATGAAAGTTTTCTCCGTGTTCTGCACTGTTTTGTACTGTAGGCAATTAATTGTATGTAAAAAAGTAATTACATTTTAAAATTACCAACCAAAAGTAGTTATTAGGCAAATCTTTAATTATTTGTGTTTCAACGACGTATTTAAGAGATAAAACGATAATGCTCTTATTAATATCCTCCAAAACATAGTTATACCTAACATAGTGACTGGCATGCATTTGTGTTAAAACTGTTTTTTGGGTTGTGTGATAAAGTAAAAAACTATTTCTGATAGTAATCAAAAGTAGCAAAATATATATAAATCATAATCGGTTAATCCTAATGACGTGTACATGATATAAGTTGTTAACACTTTTATGGTTGCACAAATCAGCCGCTTAGGTTTTCTTACTATTTTATCCAGTATTTATTTTAAAATATAAATCTTAATTAAATTATTCTATCAATGAAACAGAATCGTGACATAGTACCAAAATGTTGCACATTCACAATCAAGTTTAAAAAATACATTGCTTTTGATAGCCGAACATAGTTCCTGAGTTAATGTTAATTACTCAACTATCTAACAGTAAAATATTATAAAATATGTTTATTAAAATGTTGGTATAGTTTGACTTAGATTACGTATGACATAAGATTATAGGAGTATTAAATACTGAATGGCATATCGAAATTGTACTAGGTACTAATTTTAACAATCAATCTGTCTCAAAAAAAGCTGGAAGTGGATTTGAAATAGATAACGCTTTGTGCATTTTAGACGTAAATTGAAAAATTGTATTTGAGGTTCAAACGGAAGATAAATTTATCCGAACAAATTTTCGGGTTTAAAAATAGCATTTACAATGATAAAGACTTACGACGTAACATAAACTATATAAGAGAATTATAATTACACGTAATAAATTCATATTTAATATATTTAAGATATATATCATGACCGAGAGAAATATAAAATAAAATTACAATTTATACTTTTCAATGAAAAATGGATAGGGAGAGAGCATTAGTTTGTTAAATTAATTATTCTTGCTAAAATAACAAATGTTTAATTGAAAATTATTTTTTAGAAGAGGTTTAATGGTCTATTCATGTCAAATATTTTCTCAGGGTTCCTAAAACCGTACGTTTTTTGCGTGGGTCACAAAATGCATATTTTTCTCGTCCAATTCAGAGAAAATGTTTTTTGTTTTATTCAGAGAAAATGTTATGTTCTCTTAACCCAATTTTTTTAACATATATATCTGAATAGATTTCTAAATAAACTTACAACCATAGCCTTAACAGAGAAAACTAAAGCTAATCGTTACATTATAAGGATATAAAATATATTCAAGCGATAACACAAAGGTATGTACTTTGCAATACGTTCGGGCCATCATTTTGTTTCCGTTGATTGTCCTCATTTCGATAGGTGATCCTGAAATTAGTTCTTACGACAACACAACGTTAAACTTTCAACATTTACACGTGTAAAATATTTAAACGCAACATATAACAAGATTTTAGCTATGAAACATCTATATGGAGTATGTAAATACTTTAAGCAACACTTTTAGACATTGTTTATTTCGAAGTCATTGTTTGTTTCTTTTATTGAAAAAAAAATAGCAGGCATTTGTCATTACTGATTAAATAAATAATTCTAAAATATATAAAAACGAAAATAATAACGACAAAAAATATAAATGTTTCTCTAATCAGTGATGTAAAATATCCACTTTAATATCTTAAATAACATTTATAGACATATTCGTATAATGAGATACATTTTTTCAACATAATAATTAGTACACACTTTGAAAACTATATTTATAAGCAAACTCAAATAAACAGAACGAAATATACCTGACATTTACCTTGACGATACAGAAAGAAAACGTTATGATGATACAAAAATTGATTTGTAAATTAATGTACAATTTCTATTAGCTCGCCAAATACTGTTAAAACAAATAGTTAAAGCAAATATAAGTTTTGTTCTATCATTTGCTAAATCAATTTAATGCGTAACCGTGCTAAGTATTTATAACCATCCCAGACAATCATTTTCTGTCAATATACACTTTGGTTCAATTCCAAGAAAGCGGCACCGCACATTTGCATGTTATTGGCCATTGGCTGTAACTCTCAGTCTCGTTGTACGGGCTTTGTGACTTATAATACTTGTGCTAGAATAGCTAAACGCTAAGTATATGGTTTCAGTTGAGCTGAATAATCATAGCTTACTTAAAAAATCAATAGCTCTACAAGTGTCTGGCAAACTATCCTCTATAAATTCCTCAGTGTCCATTTATTTGTTCAGAGACAGTATAGATTTTACGTGAACAAAATACTTGGTCTTACTTGGTTATGGGTTTGTTGATTATTATAATACTAAAGGTAAAATTGCAGTTAAAATACAAATTTTAAATAAAGTATTATTGAATTAATATCTCATTTTTAAACACCTCCTATCTTTACGATATTTTAAAGCTGGAAATGTTTAATTTACATATAAGTATTTTCCTAAATGTTTTATCTGACCTTTTACTCAAAGATTTGAATACACCAGTTTATAACAAACCATTTCACATCATATTGAAGCCATAGAGTAAAATATGCAACTGGTTTTCTTCGAAATATCTGACTTTACATTTATGCTTATTTTTGTAGGAAGATAAGGAGTTGTAATCATGGAACGAGTATGTAGTTGAAGTACTGAATTTTGTGATTATAGTTTATTATTGGAATGTTAAAATAAAATACTTATACGAGTGACGGTTGTCACCATTTTTCAAAATTATTTTTCTAAATTTGGTTTTTACAGAAAGAAAGATACCTTTCACAATTCACATACCAGTGTTCTAATTGGCACATAGAGTTCAAAGTATTTTATGACACTCTGCTGCTTCCTACCGGCAAACCGCTGATCTGATGAGCTCAGCGATTGACACATATCTGTGAGCTGGGGGCCTAGTTAGCCAGAGGTGACCAACTGGGGCCCTAGGCAACAGCTGGGACACGCCTTCTTATTTATTTCAGTGGTAAGGTGGCATATTTGCTTAAAGTAATTTTATTATTTAATATATTTTTAATAAAGATTGTCCAGAGAATATTAATCAAATTATACCTTTGATTGTTTGATTGACTTATATCTAAATAATTGTCTTTGTCTTTTAAATGGTTTTTGTTCGTTAAAATAAAAGTAGAGTTCATCAAGTATACTTCTATTTATTAAGAATTGAATCGTTTTGTAAAGTAATAAGAATGAGCTTGTGAGGAGGCGATTATTTTGTTTACTAACATTTGTATTTGTTATCTGCTTGTCTGTAGTTCTTGGTTATTGTACAATTTCTTTAAAGATCTTTTTATTAAATTATAAATTATTTTTGTAATGTCAATTCTCTTTTAACTTCACCCTCTCACTGGAAAAGCCAGTGTTTCCCCCATATTTTAAATTAATCATTAGATTTATCAATTAATATTTATTTAAGATCCCGTTATATAACCCCAAGTCGAATCTAACGTGGCATACGTATTACTGATTAGGTTTGTAGGTGGTCCCTCTGTAGAAAGATTGGCTAAGGAACACAGCGTGCATGACTAACGCTGCAAGCGTGCAGCATTTGATTACAAACAATTAATCCAAAGTACAAAGAACATTTATTTGCAGATAGTGAAACTAAAGTATACTTATTTATACATATTGATATGTAGTATATTTTAATTACAAAAGTTAAATTATTTTAATTCTTCTGTAAGGCTTTAAGTTCCAAGAACTTATAATAAGACTTGATTAATGTTTATACAAACGGAGGATTTGGCTACTTGAGGGTCCAGACATTGGGTGTTTTAAGACTACAATAAAAATAAACGAAACAATCCGATCTTTTTAGACAATTTTAATAAAATACATCTACGCAGCCAGATCGTGTGTTGGAAGCCGGGTTTTTTGGCTGTTGGATATTGAATTAAACATTTTTATAAAACCATGTTAGGCCTATAAGTTAATGTGAGCTCTTGGTGGTAGCGTTGCCAAGTTTCCACTCGAGTAACACGACTTCTCTCCCATCCTCCGTTTTGAAGTACTGTATCACATTTGGGGGCTTTATCAACTATGTTATGTACTTTAATAATGCAATTTATATTTACTTATGGTATCTTTATTACATTTATATTAAACCTCTTCCAACAGAAATTATAATTTGTGAAAATTTTATTTTTGAATTCGTTTAGCTAATTTTACCATACGATAAAGCACCTGAGAGATACAGGTATGTATCTAACTAATTTAAATTTGTATTTAATTTTTATCATTTATATTAAGTGGACTCCAGGTATTTTACACTACAATTGAAAACGTGAAAATTACATACAAACCTTTATTTCCAAAATTATTAAAGGAACTACGATATTAAAAAAAACTTTGTTTCTTCCTGAAAATTATTTTTGAGTGTATAATTCCAATGGTTTGGTCCATCACGGCCACTCCAGTGGTTTGGTCCATCACGGCCACTCCAACGGTTTGGTCCATCACGGCCACTCCAACGATTTGGTCCATCACGGCCAATCCAACGGTTTGGTCCATCACGGCCAATCCAACGGTTTGGTCCATCACGGCCACTCCAATGGTTTGGTCCATCACGGCCAATCCAACGGTTTGGTACCCATCACGGCCAATCCAACGGTTTGGTCCATCACGGCCACTCCAACGGTTTGGTCCATCACGGCCACTCAAACGGTTTGGTCCATCACGGCCACTCCAACGGTTTGGTCCATCACGGCCAATCCAACGGTTTGGTCCATCACGGCCAATCCAACGGTTTGGTCCATCACGGCCACTCCAATGGTTTGGTACATCACGGCCAATCCAACGGTTTGGTCCATCACGGCTAATCCAACGGTTTGGTCCATCACGGCCACTCCAACGGTTTGGTCCATCACGGCCACTCCAATGGTTTGGTCCATCACGGCCAATCCAACGGTTTGGTCCATCACGGCCAATGCAACGGTTTGGTCCATCACGGCCACTCCAACGGTTTGGTCCATCACGGCCACTCCAACGGTTTGGGAATGTTTTACCCAAACAATCTCAAACAAACACGAACCAATGTGGGGGAGCACCGTCCTATTAAAACATTATATTTGGCTGCAATTCTTCTATTTGGGGAAGAGCAAAATTATATCTCGTTCGAAGTCTCCGCTGAACGGCAATGTCAGACTTTGTTTCAATAAACCACTCCACACCCTGTTCTGTAACACAAGCGTCCATTGCGATTTTAATGAGACTTTTTTGTTGTTGTTTACTATGCAACAATATAAGCGAATCTGATTAAACTGCCTCCTGATTAACACCTTTTAAGCCACTCTTTCATGTGGTGGCATTAAGAAACATTTATGTCCCGTGGAACATGAATGGCAGAACAATGAAGTTGTAAGGTTTTTTATAAGCATCTTGTATATCTTTTAAGTATTAAAACGTGTCACAAAATGTAATTTAGTTTGAGTCGTATGTTCTGAATGTTAAACACATTTTACAACTTAAATTGTACACCTTATCAAATATATTTTGTAATTCAATTGTTACAACTCCTCCTAAAATATGGAAGCGTTAATAAGAAGTTTATATTTATTAGTGGAGTTTCTGTTCTTGCTCTATTTATTATAATACAAACTCTTCTTTACATTTGCATTTGTCTGGTTATCTGCAAATCTACACTTCGTAACGACTTAATCTTCTAACGTTATTTTAGGATATATAAGTTAGTTATAAGGACTAGATTTAGTAAAATACTGGTTGAGTTAACACAGTGAAATGTCTTAACACTTATCTTAATATCTTAATACGTATGCGAAAAAGATAAAAAAGATTATAGTAAAAATTTAAAAAGTATATGACAAAAATTAGAAAAGGATCTTGAGAATGTGTGTCCTAAAACGCATAGTTTTCGTCTGTGTGTTTATATATGCATTTTAAATAATTAATCATATCTCTTATTAATTTCATGCAATTAATCAGTTAATGATGATCTGATATCAATAGGTTGTATACAGTATTTTAGGGGATGACATTTCCCAACATTGTTGTATTTGGCAACCTTTCAAAAAGTTATGGTTTTAAGATATTACGCTTAAATAAAAAGCCTCTATATCGCTATAGGTATTATTACTGTAGAATACTCATGTCTTCATATTTTAATAGGTTAATAATAATAATAATAATAATGTGTGACAGCTCCTGAGAAGGTGTGGCCAACATTGCTTAGTTTTGTGTCCGTCTGTTTATATTGGTTTTACAAAGTTAATCAATTATGGATTAACTATGTAAAGCCCGTATAAATCAACACACAAAAACTAAGCAACTTAAATCACACTTCCACAGGTTTTCCAATCTATTAAAAGTTTATCATATCCTGAACCTCTGAAAGCGTTTTTTTATCCCCGCATGTTTTTAAAAATCTAATTAATTTTGCCTTTTTTCTTATCCTTCTCTTTTATAATAATGTTTAAGGGAATAATATAGTATAGTACTTAGTCCAAGTAAGAAAGTTAGCATTACGAAAGTGTCATTTAGTATTTATAGTTTATTTGTTTGGAAAATAAACCTAATCATATATATTTTCTTAATTAATTATTTATTTCATCAATAACTCTATAACATGAATCAATAAATAAATTAACAGTTCCGATATTCTCATATACTACTTAAAAAACAATATACAAAAATTACTTGTTTTATTTATTCTAGAATATTGTACACAGCATGACAAGTTGTACTTTATGGTGGTCTAACCTCCAAACCTCCGCCTGTGCCAGCCGTCCGCTAAACTTGACAACATGTGGGAGCCGGAGAGTTTCAAACTGTCGCATGTGTTCGCTTGCGACTTTAGCTCTCACGTTTTACAATAGTTTGTAAAACCTTATATATGTATTTTAAACTACATAATGAAAGAACATAAACTAGTAACTAGGTAGATAATAGTAAATTTGTATTTATTTAATACTATCAATTTTGTGGAATTTATTTTAGTTTGATGGCAATCTATTTGCTAGATGAACCATTCTGATATAATAGGAGTTTATTCTGCCCACCGTAACCAATTTCTAAGCCACCCACAGCCCCCACTTATCTACATATACATTGTTATACTACGCAGTAGAGAATTATCTCAGGCAACGTAACAAATCCACGCAATTACATGGAAAACCATCACTTTTGACTTTTAAATGCCCAGCTGAATTTATCTAATTAGGTTAAAATCTGCATTTAAGGTTTATTTATCTGTATTTTTAAGTTAAAAAATATTTATCATGCCTGAGCCATTACATATTTTTTTCAACCGGTAAAAGTTATACATGCACTTCAATAGTATAATCACAAATTTTGTTCAAAAACTAAAACTAAATAAGGTGTTGTATTTTTTCTCTGTCAACACTCCATTACGAATTGTCTCAATAGGTTTGAGGGATGACTTATTTGTTGAGATATCTTAGGAAAGAAAATCTTACAAAGAATTTTAAACTGTCTTATTCTATATTTTATGGTAACTATGTTGTGGTAACTTTTTGATATTTATTATCCGTAGCAAAAGTTTTGAAACATTCCTAAATTGAGCTTAAATATAATAAACTTAAATGTAAAATATTCGTAAACGCTCAAGTAATCTTTGTTAGCGTTGGTCGTCCCTCTTAATAATGTTTATAAGCTTCATCCGATTAAGAAGTTTTACGTTTTTTTAAAATCAAACCCTACATCAAAATGTTATACGCACATTTAACACTGTGTAAAGATGATCTTTACATTTCCTTAACTCAAAAAGGTGGAAGACAAGGTTAATTACAACATCAGTTGCAAAACACACAATGAAGTTGCTATTGCTCAGAGGTGAATGAAAATTAAAACCATATCATTTCCTACGCATCTTGTTTTTTTTTCACATTAAGATCCATTGTAAATTTTTTGTACAAATAGATTGCAACATCACAAGGCACAACTAAATAATATATGATAATGTGAAACATGCTGTTGAAGAAAGATTCTGTTTCTACAATAAATATAATATCAGGATATTAAGTCAGGTGAAAGCAAGTTAACTCTCTTCACTAATGAAATTATAGAAATGGTCTATCAATCAATAATTTGACTTGGTTTTAAAATCATATGTTTTTGTGAAACAAAATATTTTCTTCATTATAAATCTATGTTAAATAACTTTCAATGTTTCGTAACATTATTGTGCTTTAATTTCTAGGTAATTTTAAAGTTATTTTTTTAATTGTAAATGTTTTGGTATAAATTAAAGACGCTATCCATGATACTAAAAGGCATAATCCATTACAATTCTATTAATATTAGAATGTTATGTTATTATTTTATAGCTAATAATATAATCCATTATTTTCAGCCTTTATTAGTTGACTTAAATTTGACAGTTCGTAACAGTTCATTATAGAGTTTTATGACTCTCAAACACTTCTATCATCAATAATGAAGTACCCATTAAACGATATGTATAAGTGTATAATATAGATTATCCTTGCTCTATTTTTACTTGAGTATGAAGATATTCTATAACAATTCATAGTTAATCAGTTAGTCAATAACTGGAATGTCTTTGCAAGTTACCTTCTCTGTTATATATGGCTCCCTGCCAGCCTATCTCTACGTTTGTGCCTCGTTTGTTTATATTGATAATAAATCTGTTCAATTTTGCTAGATTATTAAGCTAGTTAAGTATTGGCAAAGACCGCTTGTAGCTGTATAGTAAAACTATAATTTATTATTCTAATAATAAGCAATAGCTGTCTATAAAATATTGAGTGTACAAATAATTTTACTTATGTAATACTACATAATGTGGATCATAGTTCAGACTTTATTAACTATAATTTTAAATTAAATTATAAAAAATATTAACAAGATTTTTTAACAGTGAGTCGAATGTAGTTTATATTGCTCAAATTTGGGATACAAAATAAGTTTTTAAAAACCCTATTGGTTCTTGATAATCCTAAGGCTAAACTAATGCAACTGAAATAGGAGGATCTAATATATATATATTTATTTTCCTATTAATTAAAACATACTGTTTAGTAAATACTGTCAGATAAATTTTCAGTTTAAAAATCTAGACGATATCACGAGAATAAAACGTCAGCCACTATCTCCATAGTTGCCAACTGTTGCAAGTGATTTTATCTACAAGTATAACTTGGTTTGGTGGCCCACTTCTGTGGGACATGACTTGGCAAAACTGCTCAATCGAATTTCTGTTTTTTTTTTGCAAAATTATTACAAACATGTTTTTACGCTTAATTAATATAATGTTTTGTACATGTTCTTGTAAATCATTTAAGGCATTATGTTGGACTCCTATAATTTTAATATATATGGGATACAGATATACATGTAAACAGAATGTAATTTAATAAACTTCAAATTCAACAAGTGTACTTTATATAAGTCTAGAATTGCAAGGAGACTAAACATTTAAAAATATTTCGAAAATAAAAGAGTTTCTGGAGTAATACAACGTAATACAAAATTGCATCCTGACAGATAATTGGAAAACTAAGCATTGCAGGATATACGTTTCAAGCAAAATGTTGTTGGTGTATTTTGTTATACTGAGTTTAATAAGAGTTTAATAAAATTGATGGAAGTGCCAGATGAGCTTTCTAGCATAACAACTACAACCTAAATTATGTAAATATTAAGAGACGTTTATCTCTGCCAAAGGTTTTTTACTATAAGAGATATCTCCTTTTTTAACTTTTTAAAAATACAATTTGATTATTACTACTATAAAAAATCGTCATAAATGTCCAGCATGATAACTGATCCTCTCAACTTTAAGGTTTTACTAATAAAATGCTTGCAGGGTAGAGGAAGATTAACGTTTTTGGCCTAACCAGATTATCTATTTATTTAATTCCGTAAGCGAATCGGTCCCCACAAATTTCTCGAGCTAGGAAGAAGTTAAGTTAGGTTATGACAGTTCATTCTCTAGCTTGATGGCCAAGGAGCCTAGGAAAAATATCAGAAATGTCAAGAACTACGTGGGTTACACCCCTCTGGATTTCAAAGATCCAATGATTTTATGATGGAAATATCAGTACAGTGGTTTTATTAATAAGCAAAATGAACTAATGTTCAGCTGTGTTTTGTGTGAACCACAAAAACATAAACACAAAAACATACACAAAACACATATTTTAAGAGCTATAACCCCTGTAAGCCTCTACTTACAATTAATTTTTCACTAGACTACTTTGCACTTCACCTGTAAAACTTCATATTTACATACAGATGTATAATTTTTACAGTGGAAAGTTGTGTTTACTGTGGACAATTTTCCACTAGCAACAACTCATATGATAAACACATAACGAAAGAGCTGATCTCAAAGTAGTGTAGTAAAAAATATCGTTCAAAATTCAAGTGAAAGTATTTTGCTTGTTATCGACCGTTTGAAGCTCGAACATGCAAAATATGGCCTCGAACATGCAAAATTCCACTTTACACTCTTGTTATGAAATATACTATTTCTTGAGCACATATTTCCTTCTCTTACATTTGTAGTACTCGAATGTTGAATAAGCTAATGTTTGTTACTTGTCATGGGACCTGCTTTGTGGGTATTCGTTATTTTTTCTTATTATTTTCTTTTGTGACGGTGCTATGCTGTTGAGTAAAGAGGATTTGAGGAAAGCAACTCCAATCAATTGAGACTTTCAGTTTATAGAGCATCTGGTAGACTTATTTGTGAGGGAGCGACTAAATGGCCGTTAAATCCGACTTATTATGGAAGTTGGATCTGGAAATGAGATGGAATGGAAAACATATGTTCTTTTGTTTCCTTAAAACCGATATACTTTAATAATGTTATATTTATTGAAGATCCAGAAACGTTTTATAACTATTATGCATAAAAAAGCTCATTTGATTTATTTTATATTTGACCAAACACAAACAATCCAACAGACTAAACCTCTGGCTTGTCCAAACAAATTCAATATTTCAATTACTTTTCCAATTTCCCTTACAATGTCTATACACCAGCACCTCACCGTTGATGTGAGTTTATTAAAAAAAAAGATGGAGCAACTACTCCGGAACCTGTTTTTATTTCTTGGTGACTGTTGGACAGTTTTGCAGGTTTATAGTTCTTATATTTTTAACACCCGCAATGGAGGATGGTATGGAAACGAAGCAAATCAATTATAAACACCATTTTCCAAACCAAGCAATTACAGATTGCTAGGATAATTATACAACTTTTTCATGAGATAAAACACGCAATAGGCCTAATATATTAAACTTTTGTTCTAAAACAACGTATTTTAAGTTCAAGCGTCTAAGCAAATTGTTTAAGTAGTGCTTAGATTTGGTCCGCAAATATATATCCTAGTTACTTAAAGAATATATGGTAAAAAAGATTTGTTTACCTTAACAACACCATTTAGCTAAAGAGTTCTTGAGCTCTGAAAATATTAATTTATTACTAGTGGTTCCTAGCGCGTTGCTACGACTAAGAATTATTAAACAATATTCACTCATAATATTTACAATACAGGTGTAATGCAGTAGCTTTTACCTAAATAAACAGACAGTTGTTTACAACATATTAAATTAGTCCTATGTAAAAATCATAGTAATTACTACCTCCATACGGTAAATTTTTAGTCCAGTGTGGCGAAGCCCTGAAGACCTACAACTTTGATTAGTGGCTAGAACCTTCGTAGGGTTAACGTGAATGTCCATGTAAAGTTTCATCACAATTGGATGAGTCGTGTAGGAGCGCATAAAGCATAACAGCAGACAAACATTGATGTTTATGTGAGAACATTATATATATATATATATATATATATATATATATATATATAAATCCTTGATTAGCATGACACGTGTTGTTACATTTAAACGGGATAAAATAAACTACGATTCAACACTACAAAATATATTCACACTGATACACTACTTACATACAAGACGGTACATATACACACAAGATGGTACAAGGTGATCAATTTCAACCAGTTACACCGACCATTATCAGGCCCAATCAGTAATAATGTTCTGATGGCTTTTATTTCGGTGTTTCGTGAAAAAGCGCAGTGTCAAGTATCCGTGCGAAACGTTGACAAGCATTCAGGTCCGGTTATGTGTGGTGTGCAAGAATTGACTAAGGACACTTCATTAGTTTCAGTGGGCGTTGCCCAAATAATTTGGATTAATTGTTCCCTAAATTATTAATTATTTCGTACCTCTTTCCCCATGCACAGGCACTTGCCCATGGGGGGAAATAGTTCAGGGATATTTTTAAAAGTAACTACTACTTCTCATTGCAACTTATTTAAATCTAAATAAACTCATAAACTTGCGTGGAATCGGGGCGGGGAGGTCGTGGACATAGATGATGTAGTGGAGGGGACTAATCGCGGAGCCTGGGGGAACTTCAGCACGCAAGGTAAAAGAAGAGGAGAGGGAGCCACGGAATCGGATCTGGGCCGTTCGGCCGTCCAGGAAGTGGGATATCCACCTGATGACAGGAGCCGGGAGTTGGAGGACCAGAAACTTGACACGGAGGCCGTTGTGCCAGGCGGTGCGAAGGCTTTCTTTGACTAAGGACGCTTCATTAATTACAGTGGGCGTTGCCCAAATAATTTGGATTAATTGTTCCCTAAATTATTAATTATGTGGTACCTCTTTCCCCATGCGCAGACACTTGTCCATGTGGGGAAATAATTCAATGATATTTGTAAAAGTAACTACTACTTTTCATTGCAACTTCATATAAATAAACTCATTTAATTTCAATTTTAATTTCATCCCACCCACAAATAGAAAGATCATCTCGTTCAAGAATTTGATTGTTTTCTTTGGACTCTGTTGAATTATTTAGAAAAAAAACTAAATAAAGGATAAATCATTTATATTACCAGGCAAAGTATCAAATTGATAAACACAAAGCTTTATAGCTAATTATTTCCTGATGAAATCTTTCATATGAGACTCACTTTTACACCATACTCGGGGTCATGCGGGTGTTTCTAGATATTTTTGCTCTGACTAGTTTTCATGAATCTGCAAGTTTAGTTCTTCATCCTTCTTCTACTGAGTCTGCCGGACTTTGGCAGATGGTGGCCACAGAGTTTTATTCTTCATCCTCTTCCATCGTCTATAATTTTCAATTTCATGCTATTTATTTTTATTTTCAGTAATCGGTAACAGCCATATTCCCTTCCCCTTTGGCTTATTGTATTTTCTTTTGTTAGAGTCTGCTGGATTTTGGTAGAGCGTTGCCGCATTCTTTTCGTTCTCTTCCAGCACGTATTTTGGATTCACATCCTCTACTTTCCATTACTCTCCACTTAAAGATGTTCTCTATGTTCCCCACTCTTTAATACTCTATGACAGCGTTGTAAGATCCTGCTTTGAGACTGTTTCCCACGACTCAGCGCTCCCGGCAGACTCTACCTCCTCTTCTGCCTCTCCTCCCGACTTACGCCTCCTCCACCACGCACCTGTAGCGTCAGCTACTCCTGAAGGACAGCTCCAACCAAAACCACTGATAAATCGGATGGTGAATAAGAGAGATGAATTAAATAAATCTACTTTAAAGCAAGCTAGAAATTAATCAAAATCGTTTTCCTAGGTTTTTTAAAGAAATATGGCGCAATTGTTACCACAACAACTGTTTAATTGTAGTCGATATTAGCGGATTTTCCCTTTGGGAAAAAGCATTGCTGTATTTGGCATGGTATGATCTAGGCCTGGGACCACGATAACTTTTCATTTTGTGGGCTCCAGATGCCAAAAACAATATTCGCTTGAAACTGTGTCTATATATACTGTATATACAGTTTTACAGATAACAAGGAAAAAAATGCTTTGCAAACTTTACAAGACAAACGATGTTTTTCTTTTTATATTCCTACAACATTTTCCAGTTGGGAGTTGTGTTGAGCTGCAAACAAAAGGAACAAGTGGGCAGACGTAAGATACATTTATTTTCAATATTAGTTGAAAGTATGTTTATTTATCTATCTTCACACCGTACTCTAGTATACATAAATTGAAACAGGTTATTTCAACGAGCCAAAAATACAGATAAATAATATGACAAGTACCTTGTGCATATTGACAAACTAATTTCATTAATATTAGTTAAAAATATCATACAACAAAACTTTGAATAAGTTAACGATGATAACGACCAGTATTCAATTAGATGTGAATATTGTTCACCTAACAATTATATAGGATGGTTTAGCTGTTAAAATAGCCCAATTTGCTTACCGGTCTTGATTTAGATCATAAATCTATATTGTACGTTAACGCACGTTCCCTACTAATTGGGAACGAGAGGTATAAAGAGAAGATAACCTTTAGAAATGTCAGAAGTCAAACTTCCTTACTGTTTTAAATCCAAACGTTTTATATTCAACACAGCGAGTACAAAGTTTGGAGGGTGTCGTAATACATGCAGCTTTTGTAAAAGTTATAGAAACTTTGCTCAGTGCCACAGCTGGGCTAGCCGTGGATATATTTAATGATAATATTATTACTTATATGGATTTTTTTATTTTTTACGCTATCCAAATAGTAAAAAGGTTCTGAAGATACATACAAATTCAGTCTCATGGTATTAATTTTTAAGAGTTCATTAGGTAACTGAGATAAATTAAACTACGAGTAAATTTTCTGGTTGAAAAAAGATTGCACTTAACTTTATTATTTTTAAATCAATTTAATTGTTTATAATATCAACAGAGCTGTTGTAATTTGTTTAGAAATACTGAAACATGAATATCCTAATTTATACTCTGAGGTATAAAATAGAACGTCTGTGACTAAACTAATGCAAGCTTGACATGCTGAAACTGCTTTGCACACGTTTCCAAGAAATGCGATAGAAAAATGATTCTTAAAAGGTCTCCCTGCCTTGATAGTTAAAGGTTAATAATATCTAGATTATAGCTAGAAGTTTTAACTAACCTTATCAAGGGGTTAAAATTTCTTTACGTAATTCTTGTGCAATTCTTGTTATTTCCTTTCAATATGTGTCATATAACTATAACGTTGGAGGAAGTTTTTTATTCCTACTAGGAAACTCCTAACATGTTAGGATGGTATTCTTAATTTCCCCTCTGTTTATAGTTTACTTTTAACATTAATATATGTGGTTTTAACGTTATTTGTTCTTGGTTTAGTTTGTTGTGAAATGCTATTTATTAGGACGCCATGTTTGTTCTTGCATCTCCTCCCAAAAATGTCATATTTAATGACAACGAACTTCATTTTAAGGATTTGAAATAGAAAAATATCTCAAACAGTTTATTACGAAGCGTTTGTTATTGTAAGAGGTTTGTTATTTGTTTAGATATAAAAATCGTAGCCACATCACGTAAAGTTATAAAGCCTAACAGTGTAAAACAGTATGAATAGGTGATTAAGAATTCTGTTTGCAGCGATGTGAATACAAATCTTTGAATACTCGGACGAAATCCGAGTTTTGGTTTGTTAGTCGTAAAATCTGGACTTAATTTTTTATACTACAACCAAAGTTTCCGTGGAAATTTTCTTATTACAAATCTAATTATCGAAGCATAATAAGATCGAAGCTTATTATCGTTAATATATACAATTTGCCATTTCATTGCTGCAACTAAATAACAGAGTCACCTTGAGCATAAGTAATGTTAGCTAAAAATAAATAAAAAACAAAAACACTTCGTTTCTCGTTCATTAAACACTACGATTTGCATTTACATATTTACCAATACATATACATATTTGACCAAAACTTAGACACACCATTAAGACATAGACCATCAATGTTATTTACCTTTATACAAATTCAGAGAATTTTATCTGTTTTCAACCTTGCATTCCAAGCAAAAATAAACAATCAGCGGACTATTGTCTTTCCTTAAACGTATCTTATTTAAAATACTAATACTTGTATACAGTGTATTAGCTGTGAACCTTTTGTTCGCAGACTATTGTTAGCAATACAGCATGAATTATCTATTTTTAATTAATTTTTATAAAAAAAACGCTGTAATTCTTTATAAAAGATCTTTTACTATATATTATTTCTGGAATATTCCCTAAAAAGCCATTAACTGAAGGTTATTTAAAGTTGATATCTTAATCGTTATCTCAACAAATTAAAAGTAGTTATGACTTTCCTCGTTGTATGCAGGGACGATGACAACAGGCCTCTTGGTAGCCATCGGGCTAATTACAAAGTTTCGTTGGAGATAAAGAGACAAGCGCGTCCTTGTTGAGACTGCGAATGGCCGTCACGAGACTCGTGGCAGTCTTTGTCTACAGTGGCTTGTGATAACATGGAAAATTATAATGTAATTACATATTAGTTTGGTAAAATTGTAGATAAGCAAGATTTAAAATTATATAGTTGAATTATTTTAGTAGAACATTAAACTTACGTTTCTAGTCGTACGTTCTTGCGTTTCTGACTTACGCCTCAATGCTACCGGGTGATTCAAAAATAATAGGTGCAAAAATAAGATTAGTTTAATTATAGACGAAAATTCACATTAACATGAAAACTGTGTCAAACAATGAATTATTTTAACAAGTTGTTGTGCACACTAAAAAGAATATCATCACCACCACTTTCGATCGGTATGAGTGCCGCTGGTAATCCTGCATGCATCCAATTCCGACCATCCACACTGCAACATGTCATGTATTATGGATTGCACTGCTCCGGTTGTACACTGTCTTAAGTCATCCAGGTTTTGAGGCATGGGAGCGTAATATACTGAATCTTTGATGAAACCCCAGAAAGAAATCGCAAGGAGTGAAGTCTGGCGATCGAGGGGGCCGCAACAGAGGCCTGTTTTTCCAAAGCGACCAGTATTCATGTTTTCTTGCTTGGTGGTAGCCATTTAATGAACACGCCAGTGTTAATTAACCGACCAACCAGGGACAGATCACTACATCAACATAAACTTATAAACAGACTCTTTCTAATATTGCGATAATCAGCTGTTTTAGTTAATTCAAGCAGAAATACCACATGTTTAGTTTTGCACCATTATTTTTGAATCATCAGATACGTTTACTATATGGGAAATTTCATTACAGTTTGATTTTTTAGAAAATCATAGAACATTTATAGTTTATTATTACTTTTGAATGTGTTCTGAATGTGCATTTTGAAAATGCAAATCTTTAGGAAAAAAATGTTAACCAATCATTGAAAAGCGCATAAAAATTAATAGGTATAAATGTAATAGCATAAAATGTAATGCGAATAATAAACACTGAGCAGAAATTGAACGCGTTGTAGGATTAATCCGTGTAAAGACTTGGTATGCATTTACGGAAAAGGAGCTTAATTAATTATGTATGTTAAAGATCGTGGTACAAAATTTATAACGAAATGATGTTATGATTAGTAACAGTTTATTTATTTATTCATTCACATACGTCGTTACACCATTTTACAATGTATTGAACGAGTCTTTAATAGTCGTTATAACGATATGATGTACAAGTTTATGTCAATGTAGTATTGACATTTTATTATTGTAAAGCTGCCTAAAAAGAAATGTAGTTATTAACAAATAGTATGTTTATATAAGATGTATAACAAATACATATTGTACAGGTTAAAATAGTAATGCAAATGTATAATGGGGAGTAATATTACATTACTAGTAAACATATTTAACAGCAAAAGAGTCATCCGTTATTTTTACAAATAAAAATACCAATTAATGGTAAAAATGTTATTAAAATTAAAATGACGAGACAAATACTGAGTATTTCGATAGATTTATTTAAACATGTTAATTTATTAAGAGTATTTTGAAGCCATGAGGTTTTAAAATAATTCTTTACTTCTTTAAATAAAATCTTCACTATAATTATTAAACTTTGTGTATCGTATAAATTGTCTACGGATAAAAGAAACGTGTTTCTTTCTAATTATTAAATCTAACAGCTAAAATAAAAATAAAACTAGATTAAAGGTGCGTACACTTTTGCTTTTTTTACTAAAGCTTTGTTTAAGCTTAAATATAAATTAAAGCGTGTCAGTCATATAAAACTCACAAAGAAACATTCAGACCTTAAAGATTGAAAATTCTCTTCATTCAAACCTCAACCAATAGTACTGAAAATTCTCACATGGGAATTTAATAATGTGACATTATATTATTAGAGTTTGTAGAAATTCAGAATTTTTAAAAATACGAAGGATTATTGAAATTCCTACACTCCCACGTATTTTATAAGTAAAGATATCGGATGGTTTGAATATTTGATTTTTGTTTTTCCTCACGTATCTGATGTTGCTTTATAGGTCGTTTACGTGCGTTGTTAGTGTTATTTGTGTTTAAAGAGGGGCAAATATCTTTCAGGGATTGTATGCTAGGGCAATTCCAGTATGTAATCTTCAGAAATATTATCTCTAGAACCTTGATCGACCCACTTCCCAGAGGAAGCGAGGCGAGTCAGAGGTGTCCTTCTCTTCTAAGATACTTTTGGAAATAGGTTTAACTTACTCTGTTTAACCTTAAAGTCGTAAGACTTAAGGAACTATCGCGTATCAAGTCCCAGTCAAATTTACTTACCTATCTTGATATTCCTCTTGAGCAGTTGAATCTTTAGAAAGTTCCGGACATGCTTCGATGGTATCCTTAACTCAGTAACCTATGAGCAATAAAGTGTCAAGCACTTATTGCTTGGGAGTGATAACCTCCTTGGTCTCACATTCAGTAACGTCCGGCTATTTATATCCGGCAAGAAAAGACTTTGGCAATTTCTCTTCGATAATCAAAACACCTTGAATGGGTGAAAGATTTTACACCGCTATCTTAAACGGCAACTAACGTGAAATCAAGCCTAATTGAGCTGTATATTAAGTATATTACAAGAAAGGTAATTATAATTAATGCTTGGCCCACCTCCTGCTTTGATAATTGTTATAGATTACGTATAGAGTAATGAGTAATGAACTCGATAGTGCCTTGAGTATGATTGTGTTTTTCAGAGGCATTTGAATTTGATACTGTTAACCTGACAATGTAAAATATTATAGGTTTTACCAAATATCCCAGCAAGGGTTTATTATTTGTCAAAATAAAGGAACACAGGTAACACGAGCTGAGAAAGAGAGAGATAGATCACGTAACTCTTCCCAAGAGCATCGGTGTTGTTCAAGGAACTGTGTTAGGACCGATCATGTTCATTTTTAACAGTGTTAGATTAAATGAAAACTGTCGTATCGATCACTATATTGTACTGCCAAGCAAAATTCTTATAAGAGTTTTGAGCAGACATCGAGATAACTACTGATTTATTTAAAGTAGTGTTCATGTCGGAAATTGAAATACTCAAACTGCTTACTGAAACGGGTTTAATCAGTTAATCAGGTTTTTAGTGGAATCCTCCGCCTGCTAAAGATGGATATATAATGTTGTTATAATGCACTTCTGGCAGTAATACATTCAAGTTCACAGTGGTTTTTAACATTGGTGTCACAAATGTGATCAATTTAAAATGTTCAAAGCCCATACTATATTTTGTTCAGTTAGTTTTCTCTAAGCTCAGTGTTAAATAAACCTTTAGGAAGATGACTCATACAGAGTAATGAGTCATCTTCCACCGGGGACAAATAACCCTATATTTTTGTACTGGCCAGTTTTTAAATGTTTACGATGTTTCCGTGTTTGATGTTCGCATGCGATCGTTAAATAGCTTTGACGAATATTCTCACCCCTCAAACCCCCTCACCTCTTAAAGAGGAGTGTGTTTAGCTTGATGTAAATTTGAAAATGTACCCCTGAGGTTTGAAACCAGTGGTAGTTGTACCACCATATAAGATCACTCGGCAGTATCACAAGGTAATGTAAACCAGTGGTAGTTGTACCACCATATAAGATCACTCGGCAGTATCACCAAGTAATTTAAACCTTTTTGGTTTAATTAATCAATTATATAATTAATAAATTTATAATTTATAAGTAAAATTATTTGTTTATTATTACCTAATTTGTCCGACTGCCTTTATATTATAACACGAGATGGCTCTATTACATACCGAAATACTGATATCCCGGCACAGCCGTATCAGCACGGTGTCTTCGAACTAACTAATTCGTGACAGCAATTAAAAAACTTTATGACTGATTCTGAAGTGCAACTTGTTGAACATGTTTATCAGACCTGTCAAGGCATCATGTAAATGTAAAAAGTTGTCATGATTTGAACACATCCGTATTTAATTATTGAAATTACATTATTACATTATACATATACATTGTTACTTGTTAAATTTATTACAATTTATGTAAATTAATCAATTTTGTAACAAAATTAGTCTTGTATTATGACCAAGAAAATAAGGGAATAGGGCTAACTCACAATATTAAAATAAATAAAATAATATTTTTCTCAACATTTAAAAACAGAGAAGGAATCATTAATGGCTAAGCTCAACAAATATTTACTATTTGAAGAGTAAATATAGTTAAAACAAAGACGACATTTTAATTAAAAGAATTACGCAAATCACTGAAAATAAAGCATTAACAACATTAAGGGAATTTTATATTTGTTTCAAGAGGGATTTCCTCAAAAATTTAAAGTATTAGCTAACTAATATATATACATTTTAATTTTACTTTTATACTCTCAAGGTCCAGGGGTATTGAAGACATCAACCTCAAGCTTTTGAGTCTGTATTTTTTATGCTGTTTAATGCGACATTGGTGATTTGCTAGGCTTGGTGTGGAGTAGTCCTGAACATATTTTTAGAAGATGGAACTCTGATATTGATACTGGCATCATCTGTATGAGCGAAAGCATCCGGTCTTAAACTATCTCATCGCGATTTGCTATTAATTGATGACTGTTGAACAACCATCCATTTAGAATTTATCGTTAGGGGAAATCCATTGCAATTTCAACCAGACTCTGCTCTGGAATATTTCGTTTTCATTCCCAATTTAGTCCTACAGTCTACAAAGGGTTTATCGATGGGGACTAAGCTACAGATAATTCATTAGGAAGGCCTATATTGAAATATAATGACCAGCTGACTAAGGAGTCTGGATGCAGACGTCCACTTGGCCGAAGATAGAGAAGCGTGGAAGAGACTGGTATAAGAGGCAAAGAATCAATTGTGATCTGTAAAGTCTTGGCAGTAAATAAGTAAGCAAGAGTAAGGACTATTACACTTTGTGCTTTATAAGGTGTGCTAGGTTATTGCGCTCGAGAAAAGGGAGGTGTCCTTTGAAACTCGCAAAACAAAAGATCTTTAACGTAATGTATCTGGGATTAAGGTACTGTTCCCTTGAAAGAATAGCTATAACTGCCCACATTAAATGTAATGCATTTATAATAACGATATTTTTGTGACCTTTATAGATTTTTGGTATTCGAGTGAACTTCCTTTTAGTTACAAGTATATTGAGTCAATATTTACTTACTTATTCAATAATTGAGAGATCCCAGAGTGATGGACGATATATCCCAGTAAATCTCTCATTTAGTATAAATATCTCCGGATGTACGTACCAAAGAGAGGGATATGGCCACTCAGCCCCTCAATACTGACCAATAAATCACTCAGCAACGTAATGCAGGCGTTATCCTATAAAACTTGCTGATACAAAGCTTAACAACACGCTTAACTGCTGATAATGCATTAACGTGACTCGATGATAAGGTGCAAACAAATGTTACTTATTTGTTCGGTTTTTCATTTGTATACTGTTCAAATCCTAAAAATACATGGGCATATTAGGTCTCTCACATTGAATCGTTAAGAAATGCTATTTAAAATACAGTGTAATTGATATATCCTGGTGGAAAAAATTAATAACCTAAACCACCTTTTGGTTAGGGATAAATATTTCTGATTCACAAAGTTGTCTGACCTATGTAAAAACGATACTGAATGCTTACCAATAAATGTAGTTTGTATTTATAAAGTTCTAAAAGAGTTACGATGTCAGCCATAAGTAAGGGAAAGTTACTCGGGACGTTGTCAAACCAAAAACATCACTACTTAATTGATTTATGTTTTGGTGTCACGCATTTATGATTGTGCAATGGTTTTATGAAACGTCATTTCTATTATATTTTGTAAGAATTTTACTAACTAATCTTTTAAATTGCAAGCACCACGAGGTATCCTTACTTGTGGAACACATTACTCATAAAGATATATCAAAACCTGTGAAAATAATATTCAAAAATAAGTTTCAATAAAAAGATAATTGTTGTTCAATCAAAGTTGGTCAATGTTTTAACAATACATTTCTTATTATAAAGATATTATATTCCCTAGTCTTAAAAATTAACAGTGTAATGAAATCAGCTTACAATGTTTTTAAACATTCCACAGACAATTTGTTTTTAAGACCACCTCATATCGTTTTTAAACTGCCACAAAATGTAAAGAAAATTACAAATTATAGGACTAAAATAATTTTGAAACCAATCACGGCTATGAACCTAGCCACAAGCCTAGGTGTGGCATTTGCAAAATTAAGTGTAATTCAACTGAATTTAAAAGCAGTGTGACAAACACATGTGTCACAAACAGAAGTGTGCTAATCAAATTATGACACCCCACAATATGATATACTAATTATCATGTAAAGACAAACAAAAACAAATGTTCAATCATGGTACTCACCATGACCAAAACTTTGTATGAAATCAAATCCCTTCACAAAATTAAACCGCATCAAAATGCTAAGTGTAACCAACTGATATTGATACATTCTGAACTTATTTATTTATCAAAAAAAAAAAAACGAGAGGTATCATTCCAAAATACCGAAAACTTGGTACCTATGTTCCCTCTCCATCCAATTAATAGTTTAACTACTTAATATTTTGTCATTCCGTATTTTTATTTCAGAAATTATTGTTGTGAGTTCGTTACTTTTATTTGTTGTTGTCTACTTCAACTGGTTGAGTATTACATTTCTCAAATCTTATGGTAGATTCAACAATATATCCAGTTGCTTTAAAAAAACCTTAATAACTCAATAAATAAGATAATATTAGGTCCAATTAATGCTTTATGATAGATACAGGAACTATGTATGATTTTACAAAGGTACCTTTATTTTGCATGTTGTATTCAATAACAAACTTTATATACCCATAAAGTTTTAAAACTCGTGGGTTAATTTAGCATACGAGTAATACAACTATTATCAGGCAGTGGAAACGCTAAGTCCCTATTAATACATCGGACTTAAGCTAATTAATTAATGTTATAGTAACAATTACGGGAGATCCGCTAGAGTGTTGCACTTCAACATTGAATACCATTCGCCTGCACCACATTTTTGTTACAGAACTAACAAACCAGTGCACCACAATGTATACAATTCACAAAGTTCCTCCCATATTATCACACAGCAAAGTGAATATTAAAATTACATTTTGTTTCTCTTTCCTGTGACTTAGCACTGTGACTACTAACTTTGTGAAGAGGAAAATACCGTCTAAAGATAGTTGAAAGTATATCCTTAATGTAAAAATAAATGTTATAATGATAAATTTCTCAATTTATGAACGCATATTTAATTGTAATTTAACCTTCTTAGTAATAGTTATGATTTCAGTCAGAATTTAATTAGCTACGATTATTACAGATAAGTATTGGTGGATTTTTTGGCAATACTTGCAAGTACTTTACTTTAAAATACGTTTAGTTAAGAAAAACTGTATTAAAAATTCATCAACAAAAACATATCAAAAACAACATTATATTAGGCTTTGCTTCAATTAAATTAGGTAGTATTTTGGTTTGACAACGTAATAACAAATTTTCTGGACCTTTTATAATATCCACGTTAGTGCTTAGCCAAGATATGTAACGTAAAGTTATATACGTAAAATTGAACGACAATATAAAAACAAAGCATAATAAATGAAGAACAAATAACAAAATTCTTACTTGATTTCAGAAACTACATCATAACTTAAAACTACAAGTATGAACTACACGGAAATAAAGGTTTTGATTTCATGACTTATACGGCGTTGGATTTTAACGAGGTACTTCATCCGAGTGTACAGTTTGAAGTAATATATCTAAAAGTAAATATGATAAGTATCGAATAATACGATACCTAAATCGACAAATGTTGCATTTTCCTACGAATACTATTTTAAAGTTATCCAACACCACTTATTAGTTACTAGTTCATGCCATGTAAAAGGTACTTCCGCCCATCATCTTAACCTGACAGCTTTATTACGCTAACGAGAACACGTTATACTTTATCTTTAGTAACGTATTTACAATTTCTAGGTTATTACGCAATGTGAACCTTACTGACTTGGTTATAGTTGTTACTCTTTTCTCATTTCCAAACAAAAGTAATAATAACTTATAATATTAATTATTTTGAAACACTCATAATGGATATCAGTGTCAACTGTTTATGTATTATGGTATGTTACACCCGAATACTTTATATTAGGTAAAACTATGTTAAGCACCACTCAACAATGATGACTGGTGGTTCATAGTCATCCAACAATGTTGGTTTTTGAACGGTATTCAATGTTAATAAATAAACTAATAAAAGGTGTTTTCCCATAAAAGAGTCTTCCATATTGAAATTCGTAAAAATATATAACTGCCTAAGTGAGCTTTTGTGAATCATTAAAATAATACAATAAAAAAATACTTGGTAAATAGAAATGTTTTTAAATATTATAAATATAAAACAAATTTAAAAAATAACTGCTTTAACAGGTTTTGAGATTCATACATTAATCCAATCACTATACCACTCAACACTGTTATCAAAGCTTAGACACTTGAGCACAATTCCTTTGTAGTTATATTTTTCAAAAGATGGTAATTAGCAGAGTGACTGATTAAAGAGAGAGCTTAGATTTGTTCAATGGCATTTTCAAACCATAATACTCTTATCAATATTGTAAAAGGTGAAACTATTAGCAAACCTGATTTACATTACGCTCGTTTCCTTCAGTATTACCTTGAGAGGAACACCAGCGTTGCATTTTAAAGCGATTTTGAATATATCTAAAAAAGCTAATTTCTAATTAATCGATATGGTACAATAATATTTTATAAAATGCATCGGCTTCTTTTTATTTTATAATATGTGGGATACTCAATAATTTTTAATAACACAAGAAGCTTATACAATTAATTACTATACGATTTAAGCTGATATTTTTTTTTAACTTACGTTTGATTTCTTTACTATACATAATAGGGCAGTGTAGATTTGTATAACGTAATATATAACTGTATTTGTTGAGTTGCATGAAAAAGTAATATTTTTTAGCTGTGCCAGCAAATTAAAACACTACGATAAGATATTAACTACTATATTTGTTCCTTCTATAAGTAACAACTATATTTGTTCTTAATGGAGAACGTACAACAGAAGAAATAGCAAATTTCTATGGACACATTGCTAAGGTATATTTACATTATACAGCAAGCAATCTTTGTAATATTAAACACATTCTGTAAGAGAAGACATAATTTTAAGTTATGGTGCAATTATTTTTGTTTTACTCTTAACAGATTCTCCTTAAGGAATCGCTTTACAATTTTCCAGAACATGATTGCCTATGGATATCCGTTTTCATCCTTTGACTGATCTATTATTGTAATTTTAAACGATTTTATATAACTAATAAACTTTATACTACAAGCTACATTGATATTATACCCTATTTAATAGGAATGTTCGCGCTGAATGGTTTTATCATTAAAAAATTGCATCTATAGAACAAAAAGAGCAGTGTGCTTATGTACAATTATCTGGCAAAAAGCACTCAGGTAATTGATACTAATATTCTCCGAGGGAAACTATTACATCTTATGGGTAACGAAAATTAATAATTACAATACAGAAATATTTGTTATATAGCATTTAAATTTAAATATTGTTTTACTAAGTAGTCGTCCGGCAGTGGCTCTATATCAGTCTTAATGAATACCAACATGGTGTTTTACTTCAGCTACACAATTAAGTTTATTTATTTAAAAATAGCCGATTTAACTGCTTTATTTGTAGGCTGTATACAATTAAGAATTTAATATTATTTATTCAATCGATTTTAGGAGTTTGTAGTAAAAAAATCCTTCACACTACAATACATGTTTACTGCAGTGATAATTTTGTAAACAGTTATAAATACAGAGCATATCACTTGATTTTTTGTAATGATTTTACTAAGCTATGGAACTAGATAATTTGCTGTATTTATTAAGATATAATTATGTTTTTTCTTTCTTAAATGATTCATTAGGTTCATTTATTCACATATTTAATATAAAATAGTTTACAGATTCATGTAAATTTGAATAGGTAAACATTTAATTAAGCCACTAATTGTAAAAAAGCAAAGTGTTTTTGGATAATCAAAGCTCAGCTGGATTTCATTATTTCTTATTATTCAGAGCAGAAAATCCGAATAATTTATCGTCAAATGTTACGTCTCAATCTATCCTAACACAGTTACTTCTTTTTTGTAGAACAGCTTTTACCTACATAACATCTTTCCCCTCAAAGTTTTAACGGATTTATGGCTATGGTGGCGTACGAGCAGACGAACATTTCATAAGGCTTTGTCAAAACTTTACCTTAACTGATATATGCCCCGACGTCGCTTGAAATGGGTTTCCCTTAAAATAGGTGTTCTGTAAAACAAATTAATAAGGAATAATTATATTGATATTTTTTATTGTATTCTACTATCGTTATATAGTATGTTATTTTTCTAAATATATGTATGTTTTGAACCTGTGACATGGGTCTAAGTAACATTTATTAAATTAAAATTTCGAAAATACAATTGCAAAATTAATTATAATCCATTAATTAGGAAATAACCAGCATATAAGCATTTTTTCATGTGTACACTAAGGCTCTACATCAGCTGTTAGGATCACCAGTCATACCAAGACTCGACAAAAACTTTCGCTGATTAATATGTCTTTTATTTCTAATAAACCTTTCCCATTGGACTGAAATTTAAATTGTTTTGAGTACTAAAAATATCGTCCTTTTGAGGCAAATACTTAAAATAAACAAATTGTAGGAACTTACTGAACCTTTTATTTTTATGGAAACTACACCGTAGTACTTTAGATTTAATAGCCCTCTTCTCACCTTATTTAATTTAATAAATATTAACATTAGTAACGATAATATTGAATAACTACAATATACACATATAGAGGTTAAACCTTAGCTTAGAAATAATTGGTAATTATAATGTTCAGGTGAATGCATACGGTTATCAATAAATACTCTACACGTTTTCCTTCCTCTGCGGTTTGGGGGATGGTGTGATAAAACCTAACCTAGTTTGTCTGGTGGCTGATCAAACTAATATACAAATAAATACAGGCATACTAAAATACTCACCGATTGGAAGAAATACTAAGTTTCTCCAAGGTGCACAATGGATTAGCTCCTAATAAACCAAAGCCAATATTTTGTATGATTTTAAATCTATCCATCCGAATGTGTATTATCATACAATTGTACTCAAAGCTCTCTATTGCTTCTTTCTTAATGACGGGAACGACCATAGAAGGGATGCTGGCACTAGGTCGGGATAGACAGGATTGGTCAGTCAGCGTACAAGCTGCTTCCTTGATCATTCTAAGGTTTCTTAAGGAAGAGCATAGGATCAGATGGACAAATACGTAAATAATAAACAAATATTGATAAGAAGGTATTTTCATGTGAAAGTTATGAATGTATACTACGCGTTACTAATCCACGAGTTATAATTAAACATCCGGCCGGACAGAGAATTGCGAGGCTGGCCATGGCTTTTATTATGATATTTATAGAGCTCGTTAAATTATTGTTGCTAATTACTATGAGACCTATAGTAGAACAAAAGTGTTTTTGATAAAATATATATATATATATATATATATATATATATATATATTGGCTGCTTCCTCTGAACCGTCTTGATTAGAAACAAGTCGAATGACGGTTTTCTGATTAGGTAATATAAGCGTGTAAAAGTGGAACCTACCGACATGTTCCGTGTAACTTTTTACAGTTTAATGTTCAAACACAATTTAAAAAAGATTTTTGCTAGCGAACTGTGCGGATAATTGGCATAACATTTAAATAATATGAAAAATAAATTAGTTTTGTCCTCTTCACTTGTCGTTAAATTTTAACACACTAGAGTGTAACTAGTGATGCAAAATGACATAAATAACACGTCAACTATTATGCATATATAAATCAAGGCCATGAAATCCCATGCAACAGCTATAACCGTCAGATATATCATTATATTACTCCCACTGCGTGTTGTGAGATCCTTTTACAACCTAAGGTGTATTGAGATGCTTATAGTAAAACTTTTGAAGTTTTAACAATGTTGTGCACGAGTCTATGTGTAAAAATATAAACATAAAAGATGTCTGCAAAGCATATTACGAGTCGTTGAGGCATATTGCATTACTCATTAAACAACCACACTATTTATGTTAATTCCTCATATTAAATAGGAAAAAATTTACAAGGTGCAAACAAATGTGCATTGTTATTTTTAAAGTGAGTTCATTACGTAATGTTGAGTAAACGAAGTTTCTATAATTAGAGGACCAGGGAACACTGCGTTTCCTGTGCGCCACCATTTAGTCTGCAAACAATACCAACATTATAACAATTTCTCAAAACTTAAATCTGTATTACCTTTTTACCCTCAAAAGTTTGCTTCTAGCTTGATCTTGCTACTGAAAACAAACAATCACTATACAAGTTTACACTTTTTACAGCTGTTTGGTTCGTGTTAATGATATCTAACAATTGGCAGATTGACTTAATCGGATTATCGATAGCAAAATCGATTACCAGATATACTTCGGGATATACTAATTAACCAAAATCAATAGTAACAGTTGTTACAAATGATGTTTTTTGTCCTCGGCCGAAAAAGTTCATCGGAACAATAGTTTTATCCAAGGATTAAAAAGAAAAACGTTAGCATCTCAAAGCATAATATGTTGAAACAGTTGTTTTGTAGCTGGTTGTTTTAAAAGGCGTTATTTTATCCTGTTTGATTACCTTTCGAATAATAGTAGTATAACTGGAAAACTACTGAACAAAGGTTAAAAGTAAAATAGCGTCTATAATTAATTGTCAATTGCTTATAAATAATATATAAACCAAAAGTATATAGGCTTAAGGCGAAATAATATTGCTTAGCAATGTAGGTTAATATTTTTACAAAATGCTGATTACAGTTTTTCAGATATACAGTTTGTTCAATATTTATATGATAAGTGAAAATTGTAATGACACACACAGTCACAGTCATAAATGCTGGTTTACACATTTGTACCAAGTTTAATCAAAATTGGATCTTTTTACGAATATTATCGTGATCACGGGCAAACACACACACACACACACACACACACACACACACACACACACACACACACACACACACACACACACACACACACACACACACACATAAATATATTCACAGTTTCGAACGAGTGGTGTTTTTGGGGTCTGGGGACCTCAAAACGAAAAGTTACCATGGGCCCGGGCCTAGGTCTTACCATGCCGACTACGGTAATGGCTTCTTCCCTATAGGGGAAGTTCGCTAAAACTAACTGAATAGTACTCTAATTTGTACGCACAAGCACATACGAGCTTTTACAGTTTATAAACTTCATACCTAAGATAGTATATACTCCTACATGTACCTAAAATGTATTATGAAAACGAAAACCCGATGGAGCGCTTTTGCTAAGTCCTGTTCCGCAAAAGTAGGTCGTCCAATCTGTGTTCCACATGTGGACCAAATCACAAGTTCATGTGCAACAGTTGGCAACTATGATCGTTGGTTTATTTGTCCTGTTAAAGGTAGCTTATATCTATATGTTTACAATATATTATGAGTTATAATACAATTAAAAGAAATAATAAAATCGTTTATTTAACATTCACATGGATAAAATACTCTGTACTGCCTTTAGGGCATTTTATGTTACTGTTTACTTTTGTGTTTAACAAATTAAAAAGCACTTAATATTGATTTGAAATATACGTTTAATAAAATCAAGCGACGTTTAGTAAAATCCCAATTTTGCTATTTAGGCTAGTCCAATAAAATAAAATCAATACTCGTAAAGTTATTAATACTCGTTTTATTAATCAAAATGTGTGTATTTAAAAAAAATAATTTTGTCTACTATTATTTCCTAAGAAAAAGCGCCTATTTATACGGTTTCATTAGTAATTCAACCACATTTTCAGTCAATAATAATAGAAAACATTTTCAAAGTGCCATAAATTTACGACCGATAAAAACTAATGAGGCACAAAAGTAGAGATAGGCTGGCGAGGAGCCAGGTATAGCAGATAAGGTAACATCCGTAGACATTCCAGAGTCTACGATTTACCCAACAATATCTTAATATTCAAAAAAGGGAAACTACACATTCAAATGGTAAAATATGACTTTAATTCATAATCTTATTAATATGTTATGAAATTTAGTCACTTAAGTATATAAACGATTACAAGCTAGCTACGACTTAAATAATAAATAGATTCTTATCTGAAGTAATTATGAGGTAATAAAATACACAGATATTACATATTTTCATGTAAGGAACAATTTTATCTGATGCTTCAAGATTTATAGGGCCATTTAGTGATAATGACAGTAAGAGTTCCCGTGGTGGCACTATTACTATCAGTTATGACGTCATATTTCTCTTTGGGTCCTAAGTGACCAAATTTACCACCTACATTGGTACTTTCTCAGCAGATTTTAGATTTGAATAAACCATGTACTGATATTGTTAATTTATAATAACTACAAAAACAAGCCTAAGCTACAACCACTTGTTTAAAACATTGATTTATTCAATTGATTTCAGTGAAATACGAAATTAAATTTAATAGGGAAGGAAATTCTCTCAGGAATCTTTCATTCCTTATGCCTTTTCCTTCTAAATTGGACATGGTTTTATTTTTTGCAGTATACACAAGTTCTTTATTTACCTTTAATTATGTTTAATTAAGTGCTAGGTGAAGTTGATGTAATTTACTAATATTATCCACTATTTATTAAATCATAAATATAAATAAATACCTTTTTAATCTCATGTAGTGTTTATCCCGTTTGATAATAAATGATATCCCAATCAATAAGCATTTGTTATTTATTTATTTAATAATTGTTTGTGTGTTTTAGTTATATTACACCTTATTACCTTATTTGTAACACATAAATAGTAAAATAATTTAAATATTTAACTGTTGTAAAAAAGTTTTTATTTTAATTTAAACGGAAGTAATCAATTATATAAATACAAGTCTTTGTAATCATATACAATAACTATTATTATTACGTGAACAATAATAGTTATGAGATATAATGAAAGACTTCTTAAACGCTTAACATGTATTTACACTTACAATTTATTCACATACCAGGCGGTACATATACAATATATGAATGATACAAGGTAATTGGTTTCGACCAGTCACAACAGGAAAGTGAATGCAGTGCAAATATATATATATATATATATATATATATATATAATCTTAAGTGTTTTAGAAGTGTGTCATTAGATTCCGTAGCTATAACAATACCTACTATGCTAGTCAAAAGGTTTGTTATACCATTTATAATAAATATATTTGTTTGAGTTGGTTATATATCAGTTACTTACCCAAAAGTAAACAAATCTTTAAAAGTTAACTAAACAATACTCAAAACTTGTTATTACAGAAAACGGTCGCACTTTTCCTCCAAGGAAATATTTTGTTGATTTATTGGTTTAATAAAGTAAGAAAATACGTCTAAAACTGTAATCATCTTTAATTTATAAAACCATAGTCTACATCACAAAACGTTTTGCTTGCATTGGTTGCGTATCAAATGTTTTGCAAATTAGTTTTTAAGCTAAATGTATTTATAGTGCGGTGAGTTTGGATTTATTTTTAGCCTATATCTTAAAAACAACTATTTTTTAAGCACAAATTATCAACTACATAGCCAGTAGTTAGTAACTTATAACCAGGACAGTTATTATTTTTCCAACACAGTTGGACTGCAATGCATTTTAGGTTAAACTGTAGTAAAGATTTCACCATATTTTAAATGAATATGGAAAAACTGCATAGGTAAGTTTAATAAGACTGTACAATTGTGATTCATTTAGAAATGATTGAAATTATAACATAATTCCATGCTTCATTTTTGAGGATTTTAACTTTAAATTAGATTGCGATAAACGGTTTACTCTCAAATATTGATTGCCCCATGTTCCTGGATTTCATTAAAAAACATAAAAAATAGCTACGATTGAGTCCCTAGACCCTCTTTTTGCTACCTAAAGATATATATCCTATAATAAATATTTGTCAGGCAACATGTTTTCTTAATGATACCCGATCCTGTTAAATACAAAGGAGCTACAGACATTGTTGCCTATCATGTGGTAAGACACCTAGTAACATCTAATTTTATGTGGTTGTAATTCGGCCATTCATAATTAGACATCACTACTTAAAAGATCATTAAAAATAATTAGTGATACGAAGTGGGGAATGGGCCAACTAGACATCACTACATTACCAATTGATTATTAAAAATACGTAGTGGGAATTGGGCCAACTAGACATCACTACTACCAATTGATTATTAAAAATACGTAGTGGGAATTGGGCCAACTAGACATCACTACATTACCTATTGATTATTAAAAATACGTAGTAATACGTAGTGGGAATTGGGCCAACTAGACATTACTACATTACCAATTGATTATTAAAAATACGTAGTGAGAATTGGGCCAACTAGACATTACTACATTACCAATTGATTATTAAAAATACCTAGTAATACGTAGTGGAAATTGGGCCAACTAGACATCACTACATTACCAATTGATTATTAAAAATACGTAGTAATACGTAGTGGGAATTGGGCCAACTAGAAATCACTAGGTTATCTATTTATCATTAGATAATCCTCCATCACCTAGCGATGCCATATCACTAGGAAACGTAGTGATGTCTAGTTGGTCCAATTTCCACTATGTATCACTACGTATTTCTTTAGTGATTTTCTAATGATTTTTCACTAGGGTTGTTTAGTTTAAATTATATTTACGTTTTACATGTATGTATGTTATGTATATGACTATTCCGCAAGCATGGGTATAATAGCGTGAAAATTTTATGTCTAATACAATTTAACACTCGTATTTTATGATTCTTAGCCAGTGTGATTGTAAGGAATCACGTATCATAAACTACTCAACTTGATTAAAATGTAAGTTTTTAATTATTAGTCTATTGAGTTAAGTTATAAACGTTATATTGGTAGCTATTGAGGTTGTTGCAGGAATTAACAAGCTATTTGGAACCTGGAATAGTTCATCAACACATTTACCGTGGTAGAATAGTTTGTACTTCAATAAAGATTGATAAAAGTGATTACCAAATATAATTTTATTCTATAGTAAAATAGGTAACTATACCTTCCCATTATTTATCATTATGTCGATAAGATACAATTTAATCATTCATAAAGTTTTTTTTTTTCACAATACCAATATAAAAAATTATGTTTATTCCTATTAGAAAATAGGTTTTTATGTAATAAGAGAGTGAAGTAGATCTTTGTCACTTGATGAAAAACTGTTCCGTAACATAACCCGTTATTTTGATAATAGACTTTATCTTTAAATTATTTTAAAGATAAATCCCTATAATCATGATTTTGTGCAACAAAGCCAAAATATATTCACCTCTTTAATATTTACTTGAGTTATTTTTAAGAGATTGGTGGCCATAAAAACATATTATTTTAGAACAAAATGTTTTATTATTTTATTTTATTTTTGAGGGCTAATAGTTATAAATATAAATGTGAAACTTTCATTATCTGAGGAACGTAAATATAAATAACTATAAACAATATTATATAAAATAAGAAACGTTTTATAATTCACGTTAAAATGTGATAACTTTTACACAAAAATGTAAGTTGAACATTATTGATTAAATTATTGTGATTTAAATGTTCAGAACGAACAACAAAGGACGGCAGTAAAATAAAACCTCAGTTGGAAGACAAGAAGAGGCTTTCCTGAATACAAATCGGCCCCTAGAAGGCAATCACATGCTAATACGCTGCTGGTCTGCCAATACTCGTCCGATCCTCGCAGGCAGATATCTTTACTCCTCCAGCTCCCTTTAATAGCTACTTATCTTCAATGTAGATAAGCAGAAGTGTCGGCTGGAAGTGCAAGATCACATTCCTCCTTAAATATATTTGTTTTAGCATGGAATACATTGCTATAGGGAATATTGTGCAATTTAATATCATGTA